>JARFOD010002972.1:0-11761 GCA_031763545.1 Mopalia muscosa | reverse complement strand
TGCCGTTTTAATCAGTTAAACTGATATACTTAAAACATCAAATGATTTTAGTTAACTCAAAAGGATTGTTTGATTGGGGTTTAACATCATACTTAAGGGTATTTCGCTTATATGATTACATGCCAGCCCAATGGGTGAAGGAAACCACCCTGGGCACCACTGGCAATAAACAAAGACATGACAGGACAAATACACGATAACGACAGGAATACAGATGCCACAAACAGATCGGCTTCCTGATCACCTTTAGCTCTGAGTGCACCAGGGCAACATAAAGCTCCCTCCACCCATTCGCAGCTCAAAAGGAAACAAGACCAGATGTCATATGCTCCCTAATGAAAATAGGTCCTACAGTTCTCCCAAACTGAACTATTTTTGTATTATAACACCCCTGGTCACTTGTAAGGTAAATTGAAGAGAACTAAAGCTAATACAACTGCAAACTGATGTCTTACAGTATTGATTTCTTCTCTTTCTTACTTGACAATTTTGAATTTAAAATCCCGTCATAATTTATCAAGAGAAAATCTAGTATTTCCTTAATTGCAACAATTATAATCTGTTGATTAAACCGTTAGGGCTAATTAATAGTTCAAAACTTTCACAAAAATCTTTCATTTTATTTGGACAATAGTTTATGGCAAAATCTATAATCGAAACAACAAATATTTTTATAACAATGCATTGAATTTACATAAACTACACATAATATTACTATAAATATACAAACATTAAATACATATTGATAGGAATTTGAAATAAAAAATATTGAAAAATCAATTTCCTAAGTAATTAATAAAAAAATCACTCAAATAAAGGTAAACAGTTTAATTTCTATAAAGGCAAGCAAGAAACTGAAATAAAATGCATTGTGATGTCAAAACTTAAACAAAACAATTCTGATATGTTTATGTATTAAGATTCTGAAAAAATATACATGTATATGCATTTATATAAAAAATAATAGAATTCAAGTAATAAATAGCATATCAAGCTTGTGAAAGCATTTCAGCTGTAAAGAATCAACAAGACTAAAATCTATTGATGAGATGTAAAGTTTGCTTATCATTTCAAATTTTGCTCTCTAATCCTTAAACTTCAAATACATTACCAAACATAAGCTACCATAAATCCTTCTTAATCATTCTATAAAGATTTCAATTTTGCTTTAGTACCATCAAACTTCAAAGACCACAAAACCGTCACTATCAGCTATTATCTATCTAATAAGATTTTTGTTTTGTTTCAATATCATCATCATCATTATCAGATTTCAAATACCATTATTCTTTATTATCTATAGTTATCTTTGCCATTACTTTTTATTTTTGTTACAGTACCCCCTTAACTTCAAACAGCAAAAATCCCAATTATCCCGTTTCAGCGTAAGAGTTTTGATTCTGTTCAATTGTCCCCATTTTTGTCTATTGTATTAAACCAAAACGCTTGGACTGTACTGTCTATAATAGAATATTTGCACATAACTAATAAATATGAGAACAAGCACAATGTGATGAACACTAATTGAAATACAGAAAACAGGAAAGAGAAACATGCAGACTATCCTTATCAGGGGTGTTGAGAAGAATAGAGAGAAAGCTAACCTGCGAAGGAGAGCACTAACAACCAGCAGTGATACCAGGGGGAAAATCATTCAGTTGCTTTCTGATATTAATCATGTTAAAATGTGTTTTTCTGCAGGCATATTTCTCCCACATATTGGGAAGTGCGTCGATTATACTTTTTTTTTTATAATTTAAACTACAATTTCATACCATCAATTTTAGAAGCACTTTAACATGTTTATTGCCCTTGTCAATCTATTATAAATTGTTTTAATAAATCATTGTTTTTGTTGTTGTAAAATTGTGTTTAAACAAGATACCATACAAAATTGTTTCTCTTTTTTTCATCATTCGACACTTAAAATAGCAATAAATATTTTCATAACAGTCACCTTAACAGGATAAAATTGTGCGATTCAATCTTATTTTAATAACTTTGACGAATAAATAACTTTTTGTTTAATACCATCCATTCAATTATTAATTAAAAATGAAATCTCGGATGATCTGCATAAAAGCAAATTTACAGCTAATTTATATAAATAGAAAAGTATCACGATACTTTATTTGTCAAAATTCAATAAAAAATAAGTTTGATTAAAACTGCCTTTCTGTTATTTTTGCCGTAATGGATTCAGATTTAGGTATATTAATATCTTTTTTCTTGTGTATTATTACACATGTCTGGAGTATTTGTGTATTCAACATAAGTTATGTGTACAAAATAATCTAATCTACACAAGGTAGGCAGGTCTTTATAAACTGGCCATTAACTGATGCCACGAGTGTAAGTATAAAAGTCAAACATTTGTTATGTAAATTTTGACAAAAGGGCAATAAAACTGTATAGGACTATATACGGATTACATCCAAAGAAGGAAACATCACTACTAAAAATGTACATTTTTTTTTTACAAAGGTAACATAAATTTTATGTTCATAAAAGTAATCAAAAAGCAACTAAGTTGGGCTGGAGGTTAGTAGCTTTGTGAGATTGGAAGAAAACCTGTGCAGAGAAAATAACAAGACAGACAGAATCATGGTGATATTATAAAGTGATATGAAGTTAATCCAGTTAATACAATAAGCAAATTAAACAAAAAAATAAAATTTAGTTTTTACATGTCAAGATTAAATTTGAAAAAATGTTTTCCATAAAAAAAAAGGATAAATAGGAATAAATGCAAAAGTGAAATGTTGATTACACACTGACAGGTGTAATTTGTGCTCAAAGTTAAATTATTTCATGGCTTAGAAAACATAAGCAAATCTAAGGCTAACTACTTGCAGAAGTTTCAAGCCAGTTGGAAGGTAAAAAAAAAATTGGCTCCAAAAGACTGGTTCAAAGGGTAAAACTCATGAGGATACTCCAGCAAGGTGAGGAGAGATTTACTAGCATTGAGAATGTTTACAGTACGAGAAACGGCAGGACTACAATGTGGCAAGGGTTTGAGTCACTACTTTGTGCGACGAATAGACGAATATACAAACGGTAACAGACGTGTTCAAATGTATCACAACCTTTAATGTTGGCGTTCAATTGCATTGCAATCAACAAATACAAAATTGAAACATTTACTAAACAGCAAACATGGCTTCAAAAATGCTCTTGATCGGCAGTTATTGTAGTTGCATTCAAAAGTTATTAAAATGTCAAATTCACAAAATGGCCGTACCTTTTGTATGCTTCCCTTTTGATTTGTTACTAGCACTCGATTCAGATTTACGGAGGCCTGTCCCAGCACCGGAGTTTTTCCTAGAGGATGTCCTTGACCCGGCTTTTAACCGTCCCACTGTTAAGGACACTTTACCCATAAGGGTCTGTGGACAGATTAAAAGTTGTACTTAGTTTGATTTGTTAATGTATGCTTGTATACTATACTTAAATCTGTTGGAATTGTCAACAGAGAGAAGAACCGTCCAAGTACGCAAGGTAAACAAACATTTTCATATTAATTAATAATTACTGATATACAAAATGGCATTATACTCAAGTATATTTCACTCATATAACTTGAACAATGTTCAAATTTCCACTCCTAACTCTGTTTTACTTGAATATTGCGTAAAACCGAAGTGAAAATCTGGCGAATCATTCTCATTCTACCTGTCAAATAAGCCAGATAACCAGTTTAAAATTACAGGCACATCCCTGAAAACCATAGTTGAATTAATAAGCAAGGTAACTGGACAGTTGGTTTATTTGTTTGATTAGGGTATAACATTGTACTCAAGGGTATTTCATTTATATGACAACTGATTGGCCAAGATTCCTTGTCCTGTTATGGTGGAAAACAGAGATGAAACCTTGTGAAAAAAACACCCCCATGATTGCCGGAGACACATCGTCTGACTCCCTCATATACCTGATGGCCGACAGATGGACTTGATCCCGTAAACGGTAAATTGGAGAAGGATTAGGAAGTGACACGGTCCACAAAGACACAACCACGGGCCACTTTATAGTTGGTTATACGGACAAATCTTTGGTCCGTTACTATTGGGCCGGCCTGGAGAAGAGTGACTGATCAGTTGTTAGGAGTTGGAAATTTGCTACTCATAGACACTAATACAAATGAGAGGTTACCTTAAGTACAGCAGCTGCATAGTCCTGAGTGACATTCTTGAACTCGTCCCCATTAACATTTAGTATCTGATCCCCTTGCATCAGACGCCCATCAGCCTCGGCAGCACCTCCTTTTACCTGATAGGTCAATACAGACATCATACAAATTTAACTAAAAGTCAAGGTTTTTTACTTACTGGGCAATTTAGCAGATAAAAAATCTGACGACAAGTTCCACCTGTAAGGCATATTCCCTTTAGAAAGGGCATTTCACCTAAAACTTTGTTTGAAATCTACAGTGAATCATAGAGGCTATTAGTCATGTTTTCATACACATTATTTATCCTTTCTACCTCAATAAATATTTTTACCTTGCACGATATATCTACTCATGTTAAAATATTTCTTCCTGTGTTGATATATCTCTACTAAGTATTCAGATATCTTTTCAACTAGTGCAAATATAACCACTGCAATAGCTATTATTTCCATTTAAGTCAAACTATTGCTACCGATCAGGAGCAAGACACTATTATTTATACCCAATTTAAAATAAGTTGTACTAGAGTAAATATATTTCTATCTAAGTTGAAGCTATTTGTACTCGAAATGTAATATTAACTCATGTTTATACTCAATAACAAGCAGACAGGCTGATCATAAAATAAATTTGTGTGTAAAAAATTGGGTTTTTCTAGGAGTATTTCCTTTCCATTTTGTTTGTTTTTGTGTTACAGCATAGCACAGAATATTCATTTGTGTGTGTATTTTTATGGCCTATTGACATACCTTTAACTTCTATAAGTTGGGACACACTAATTTTGGGACAGGCCACAGAAATAACATGTAAGACCCCCTGTGGTAAAGCCTATTTCTCTGCCCCAACTGCTAGAAGTTTTAGGGTATATAAAAATACAGAAAAATAACAGTAAAGTTGTTTTATTTGACTTTCTTTTGTGGAAAATAATGAGGAATTGAGTACAAGAACAGTCCAAGAAGATATGATTTCCCCAGTCAGTAATATTGAAGTGCAAAAAAATAAATCATTTCATTTATGTTTTTTTTTTTAAAGTAATTCTTTTATGTCATTTTCAATTATTGTCATCTCATGTGGTGTTCAATTGTTGCCTGTACATGCCAGTGTGTGTATGGTACTCAGGCAAGGAGGCTTGTATTTCTTAAGTATCCGGTTTCCTTTGATTTCTATCTACATGTATAAGTATTGTCAGCATGATGCCACTTTGAAAGTGTGCTACTGTGTTTGACTTAGGCCACCAATGTATAGCTAACTGTATTTGCAACATGGCTAAAATAGTGTACTGGGTTAGGCTTGAAAACCTAACTGAGTTGGGAAGTTGCCAGAGAGAAATGATGCTAGTTTTCTGAACCAATAATCATATTACAACTCCACTTCAGACCCAGAAACAACCAAAAAAGAAAACACTTTTAAATGGTTCGGGAAAATCTAACCTTTGTGGTGGCCAAACAAAACTTCCTACTATGGTCATCCATGTGAAGGAAGCAAAAATTATTAACGAAAACTAAAACACTTGACAAATTCACCAATTGTCTGTTTCAGGCCTGTCTTGTAATTTTTTGCATTGTAACCTTAAAATCGGTCCTCTAAAATTTTGTGAGATGACCTATCATTGGCATTTTCCCCTGGTTACTGATTTTTAAAATACATACTGGTAAAAGTGACTTTGTGAAAAACAAACCAAAATTGCTGTAAAATACAATCTTCATTGATAATATGATGACAAAATTTGTCAAAATCAGTGGCAAATTGCAAATTTAGCAGCGACTGCAAACAATTTGTGAAACTTATAAATCAGTTGTCCTAAATGAAGTTTGCAGAACCATAGGGAAATACCCCTTCTCTCCAACAGCAGTTACAGCACAGGCCTGCTGTTTGGGATTTTTTTCTCTGGGTGAATGTTGTATCTGTCTCTAACAGTCAATGGGACCGACATAGTGTTAACCAGAGGGGTGTCTCAGTTTTCAGCCAAATTTAACATTGGAAAGATAGGGAAATGGTAAAATGAGACACTCTGTTTGCTTTAGGACACCCTCTTCCTGATTTCTGGCTAATTATACGCCATGGGCTGAAATAAACTGTTCTCAACTTTCAAATTTTATGACATAATTCATTTAGGATGTTGCCCTGGTGCTCATCACTGGGGTTCATTTCTGTGATCTGGACTCTATTGCATTAAGACAATCAGTTGCTAACACCAGACTCAATCACTATATGAGGATTGGAACTTAAGATCTACAAGATGGCATGATGTCATCTTATACCAGATTAAATTTTATAGAGCTTCTAGCAAGAGACCCCTGGACAGCACTCCTACTGTCTAATCTTACAGCTGTCCCTCTGTATCATCTTTCATCCCTTGGGGATGTGATCACTTATCACTGTGAGAGAAACAGTGAACAAACTTTTAAGTTTATAGGCCTAGGTCAGGGAGGGAGCATTGTGTTGCCATGGTGATCTGGGAGCTAAGCAAGGGCTTAGACAGAGGGGTGACAACCCATTCTTGGGACACCCTGACATGAAAAATTAACTTATTTTGACACCCAGTTTTAAGAAACTTTAACAAGCAGCTCATAAAAGAAAAATATAATGTAAAAAATGTTTGAATGTATACTTTAAAGTTACAGTTGGCTTAGGGCAGTATTTATGTAGAACTATCATACTATCTATCTGTACATAGCAATGGAAGGGTATTTTACCGTATTAAATTTCAAATTCTATAGTGATGTTAGTGTTTCTGTTTACTGTAAGCTAGCTTTATTGTGCACTTTCTTCCTTCTTTATTTTAAAACATGCGACACACCCTTTAATCTACATCAATATTTACTTTTGTATGGTGTCCCAGAGTAATTTCTCCTGTTCCCAGTGAATCTATATTTATAGGATAAACTCTGATACAGTATAACTGGACAGAGATAACAGATTGCTTCGTCTTAAAGAAAGCCAAACGAAAATTCGACCTATACATAATACATCATTTACCACTGAAGGGCTTCAAAATTTATCAACAAACATGAGTAGTTAAGATGGTCCCTAGACATCTGCCTGCCCCACCTCCCATCCCTACATAAGACTTTTTGTTTGTATTTTATCTTCTTCCATACAGGGACAACCTCATAGAAAGTTTTAGTGTGCCCACAAAAATTAGCTAGTTTGTCTCAGACTTGGGGAAATCAGGGCTTGTACTGGTATTCATGTTTAGGGTATGCTGGCCTGTACTGTTGGGGAGAACGGACAGAACGGGTTCTCCCCATGGGGATGCAAACTTATTTATAGGTTTTCCCAAACTGTGTGTAGTCTTCTTCTCAATTTTCATTTTGCCACTGATTTTGCCTTATTTTGTCATCTTATTATCAATGACGATTGTGTTTTATGGACTTTTCAGTAACGTCACAATGCAAAAATGTGTGTGACGTCATGTAAAAGCTCCACTATCACTAATATTCAGACGTCAGAGGACTGCTTTGCAATGATAGAATTACCTCCCTTTGCCAACTTCCCAAGCCTCCCATTTTTTTCAATAGTGATTACTGATTAGGTCTGAATGTAATCTGTGTATAAGCCAGTCATATCCTGTCTGCTATAAAATGACTAATGTATGTAAGGATGCAAGATTTGCCTACTTCAGAAATATCACAAGGTATCTTTACAATTCTTTAACATGTAAAAATTACACATGGCATACCACAGGTCATAACTACTCTAGCGTGCCATTCATTTATTCAACTTGATAAATATTCATGACAATATCTTGACATAAATTACATATGTTAATTCAAATGACTAATACTGGTAGGGTTTATGAGGTTTACATATTAGAATTAATATGACTTGAAAGTGGTTTTTAAAAGGGTTTATTTTGGTTTTCAACTTTAACTCCTTCAGTGCAAGTTAAAAACACCCTCGAGTTCCTGCAATCAAATAAATAGATTTAACAAAACAGAATAAAATAAACTTGATAGTGGACATCCCCAACTCTAGACCCTCTATTTGTAACCCTGTTTTTCACTTCCTCTATGTGTCTAATAATGTTAACAGATGACAATGTTGCATCTGATAGTTTATACTTGTCAAATTTTTTTGATAGCTTCTCATCTTTCCATGCAAATTTTTTGTCACTTCATTGACTTGTACACTTCCTCCTTGCCATTGTCTTCCGGAATCATTTTTAAAAGTTTAACAAGAAAATGAACTTTTTAATCATTTCCTTTTGCAAATGAGGCCAATTCTTTTCATCCTTAATTGGTAGAAGTTTGGTAATTGTACATCTTTAATAACATTTATGATATTTTTGTTAACACCTTGGCCTGGCACCCCTCCTTTCCACCCTTATTAATAAGATGAAAATTAGAATTTTTTTTATACTTTTATAAAAATAGGGTTATCAGCCGATACCCCCACATAGTGAGCCTCCCACTTGGGACATGGCCATGTGGGTGTATGTATACACCTTATGACTAATATTTAACAAATACAAACACTTCCATGTTTTAAAGTCTGATAAGAACAATATTTAGTTTAAAGCTGGGGTTACAATGAAGCAGTCATTTCTTGGGTTTAGAATAAACAATAGGTCCAAACTCCTACAGAAGTGTGACTAAGTTACAAATATTTTGTGTCTAAATTAGCAGAACAGCATGACTTGATGAGTTTGGGTCAATATGACTTCAGAACAGAAAAATATACACATTCTTGTCTTCTAGACAAGTGCATGTATTCTATAGAGAGGGAGTCGCTGGTATATTTTTCAAGCTGACTTCTATTGCTGGAGTATATTTCCTTAGCATTTTTACGAGGTCTCCTCGCAGTTTTCCATCGTAATGAGGCAAGGAACAGTGGGAGGTGGACAATTCGTCACATACCAAGTGAAATACCCTGAAGTACAACGTTAAACCCCAATCAAACAAACCAAACAAATCTCTCTTAGCAAAATTTGTGTGCAGAGTTGTTATGCCCTTTGCTAGATCACCTAACAGAAGTTCAGGCCTGTCACTGTGTCTGTTTAATACAGGCCCCAAATGACTGTTTATCTACACCTTTATAAATATCAAGCTTCATTTATATACTAACTATAGTAGCTAGTCAGAAGAGTATTGGGCCTGGAACCCAAAGGTCCTGGTTTTGAATCCCGGTTTAGTGAAGCAAATTTTTCTTTCTATAGTAGCTAGTCGGTAGTGTGTTGGGTCTGTAACCCCAAGGTCTCGGGTTTGAATCCCATTGGAGGCAAGCAAATTTGTCTATCTTCATTTATTTAAAATATATAGTAACTAGTTAATGCAAATAAACTGGTTCCCTGGACTTCTATCAATAAATACATGCTGTAACATGTATCTAGAAAAGAGGGGTGTAATGTGTAATATATATATGAACTTGTGCCTGTTACATACTCTATGATTTTAGTGTAAACCACAGCTGTGAATTTCTATGTTGTAATGTAAATACCTCACATAGTATCATGAATGGTATGCTGTTTTAATTAAGTCAACTTTATAAAGAATGTCCCCAAATATTACCATCAGATAATTGAACTGTGAGATTATTGTACTACCAGTTTAATCACAATCAGTATTGTTCAATCGTTCTTTAGGCATGTCCCTTATTATATTCAATTTAAACAGTTTAGAGATATAACATCAACTTTGGCTAAAACATGAGTAAACAAGCCATTTAGAATGGTTAAGTGTGACTTGAATTTTGAAATCATAGATGAATTTTGAATTGAAATTTGAATTGAAATCATTAATAAACATTATTTATAGCATAACTATCCGCTATTTAAAGTTAACATGTTATAATAGTAATAGCATAGACCAGATACAGCAATACAGTGTATTCAATATCTGCTTGATGGAACTGAAAAATGGCCTCCCCCATTCCCCTGCTGATAGCCCCCATTCTCTAAAATAATTGGCTCAACCTAGAAATTAAGAATAAAACCTTTAATTAAAATTTAAAAAAGAGGCAATTCCTAAGGATAATTTGTTTAGAACACTAAACTATAAATAAAATAAAAAATTATAAAAACAGTTAAGAAGGCTTTATTTCCCTGAAAGCATTAATTTTTAACAGGTTTCTTCGAGGATTTTATCTAAAATAAAAACAATCATTAAATAGGAGCACTAGGATGACTTTGAGTATGATATATAATAAGCCTATGGAGGACAAAGTTAGAATTGTGTAAATCTCATTGCTGTATAATGGAAGGACTGAATCAAGTGTTTGTTAAAACAGCTACAATTCATAAGAACTATAGCTTTGATTGATAACAAAATTATGACTAGTGATAAAAATTTTACAATACAATCTCAATTATTATTGGAAACAAGGGCTTAGGCAGACACCTATCCGTCTGTCTAAATGTACACCCTGAAGTGAACAATTGCCTCATTTGGACATCCTGCTTTAAGAAAGTTTAACATGCTGGAGATAGGAAAACAGTCAAAATTGGACACCCAGTTATTTGAGAAGTGAAGCAAAATGATCATTTTGGAAACCCTACTTTTGGTTTCTGGCTAAGTCCCTGATTGCAGATGTGGTTTTAGCTAGGTTTCCGCCGTATTTAAGTACGAAACTGTGTGAAATGGTCAAATTGTTGTCATAAGTGAAATACCCTTGAGTACTACTTTAAACCCCAATCAAAGAAACCTCAACAAAAATCTTCAGGGAGCTTAACTGTGAACACTTTATTTAAAACTAACCCTAATAAAAACATACCTGTCTACTTTGACTTGTGTTGTTTTTTGCTCTCCAAATGTTGACAGATACCTGGCCAATGAATAGACACCGCAGCGTTTAATTAAATTAGCCAGTCCAAACACAAAGTTCCAGCTGTCTCGGGGATACATATCGCACATTGTAATCCCAGCCAAACAGAAGGCATCTGGTGGCAAGCGAGATTCCAATTTCTTTAAAATAACACCAGCATCAACTTGTAGCGTACCTGAGAAATGATTGTTTCGATATGGTATCTCAGATTTTAGGGTCACCCTTTTTAGAAGTTTAACAGGCATTCCAAAAAATGCTGTTGCGTATCTCTTTAAAAGTTTCAAAATCTCACTCGGCACAGGTTCTTCGTAAAACATAATAGGTAAAAGGTAAATTTTTTTCCTAGGATAATCTGGTATATTTTTCTGAATTCTTAAAAATTCGCTGAATGTCTGACCAGGTTCGTTGTGAAATGACATCCAGTCACAGACACTTGGGGGTATCTTGGCTTGAAACAAAGCTGGATCTACAATCAATAAAAGAAACTTTCTAAAGTGATAGTCCTATCACAGAATATTAATGATAAATTTTATCTGTGGTTATAAATTTTATCCCATACTTAACTTAAGGTTATTTCACTCATTTGATTGTTTGCAAGCCTAATAGGAGTCTTGTAATGTCAAAAAGTGGGCGTCGCAGGTGGTCCTCTGACGTCAAAACGATTGAGATTCACAGACTTTTCAGTAATATCACACTGCAAAAATGTGTGTGACGTCATGTGAAAGCTCCACTATCACGAATGTTCCGATGTAAGATTGTTTGTTTGTTTGTTTGTTTGATTGGTGTTTAACGTCGTACTCAAGGGTATTTCACTTATATGACGACGGA
>JARFOD010002961.1:0-11761 GCA_031763545.1 Mopalia muscosa | reverse complement strand
CAAATGCTGGTTGAATTCCATTCAAGCTGTGATCAATCTCTGAACAGGCTAACACCAATCAACCACATGCGGCGTCAATGAATAAGTGCTTAATATAAAATATACGGAAACCGTTGATACGTGTTGGTCAGACAGTTAATCCTCTCCAGGTGGCTACCTGTATTTAATTCAGGGATGGAAACTAAGCCGGACTGCAGGCCAAAACCTGGTAGATACAGTATCCTTAATTATAAACATATCATATGATTATGACCACAAATATACAGCATGCTTTTAATAGAGCATCAAAACGTTACATGACTCAATGCAGGCAAACTAAAACGCAGTTGTCAATGACAAGGTTTTCTGCAATGCAATTTATAAGATCACAACTAAAGATATACTTATTGGCCGATCTTTCATTTTTATATGTCCATACATCTTAAAATCCATAAATTATTTGTAACGTCTTTTCTAATTAATTTTGTTCTGACCAGATGAATTTATCGATTTTTTAGTCCATAACATTATTTATGTTTTGTTCAACTTCAAACTTTGACTTTTTGTATCCTTTTGTACTATATAGGCTTTAAGGCATACATGTATATGACATTTTACGTTCTCAGGAAATAAACTCTTAAACCACACCTAGACTAGTGGAAGTGGAAGGGAGCACATTTCGGTATCCAAACCATTTCGTACCAAGATATTACCAGCAGAGGCACCAATGATTTGATATAAGAAATGTTTTTTAGGTGGTTTTTTTTATGAAATTGTAGTTTTACGGTCGCTATCTGTGATGGATTTAAAGGCCCTTCATTCACATTTTTTTTTTTTTTATTTCTTTTCTACAATACATTATATGACATTTTCACTTTAAAATTTAACAAAGGAATAAATAATAATAGGCCTAAAGAGAAATAGAAAGAGATTTTTTAACTGTTGGTTTACAATTTTTAAAAATACATGTTGTAATATAACACATAACAGAAAAAATGGATGTGTACCCAAGGGGAGGATAAAGTAGTTGACAACAAATGCTTTTCTTATATTATGAATGTAAAACTTTTTTAAAGCTTGCAAAAGTAAGTTAGCCAACTTTTCGAGCTCCGTTTATCATTTTGCCTATCTTAATAAGACAAACGGAATAAGATATTTTCCATTAATTTTGTTGTAGTGTCATGTAATATATCAAATAATGTTGATACTGTGACAAATAAATAAATTCATAATAACATTTATCATCTGATTACCAGTTTTCAAACAGCACCTGTTTTTGAAAATTTCATTATTTTCAAAAACAACAACTGCCAGCCCAATGGGTGAAGGAAACCACCTTCGACACCACTGGCAACAAACAAGACAGGACGAGACAATAACAGGATGCAATACAGACACCACGGACCGATCGACTTCCTGTTTCCCTTTAGCTCTGAGA
Source organism: Mopalia muscosa (assembly GCA_031763545.1). Classification (NCBI taxonomy): domain Eukaryota; kingdom Metazoa; phylum Mollusca; class Polyplacophora; order Chitonida; family Mopaliidae; genus Mopalia; species Mopalia muscosa. Next base: position 10,344 of record JARFOD010002961.1, on the reverse strand, counting down.
GCACCAAGGCAACATGAAGCTCCCTCCAAGCACCCGCCAGTGGATACGAAATGGTTAGGAACGAAGTGGTTTGGGTACAAAAGACATGCATTCGACTGCATAAAATTCATTCCTTCACAAAATCAAATCCCCACAGCATTGTAGAAAGTCAAACTTTATGCAGTTCTGGGTAAAACACAAAGTAGCTATTTAAATATTATGTAAAGTATGTCAGGAACCTTACAGATAACAAAGACAAAGAAAATTAAATTGTACCATTTACTTACAATATATTATTATCATGATGTTATAATATTGCAAGCCAATGCTAAGGTAACAATAAAATATATCTTATATATACTTATTATAAAACTTTATTAATAGAGTATAAAGTAAAAATAGATTTGGATTTTAATAAAAATCAATTGAACTGAATAAAATCACCCCATTCAAATTAATAACACGCATAGGCCTAGTAAATAAAAGCGCAATTTCTTAAGGCCTAGGCCTACAATCATCAACAATGAGTGAGTGACGAACTGGATCTATGATTCTATCATGATCTAGGAATAGATTATAACAATTATTTAAACTATATATAAAGAGATATTTGATATCATATTTACCCCCATGCCTGCTCGCTACACTGTTGGATTGGAAATCGAGCTTTCTTCCATATGATAGTTTCGTATAGTCTCATAAACTCCGAATTATCATGACGTTTCAAACATTGGTTTGCTTTCGATTTTCCTTCCTCCTGCCCGCCATGATGGCGTGTGGTTGCTATGCAACAAAATGGTTAGTGTTGAATTGTAGAACATAACGATGATCGGCCATGATCATTTTAATTATGGGATATTAAAGTTTTTGAAAAATGGAAAAATGTAACTTACTTTTCACTATTTGTTAATATCAGCATCTTGATTTATGATTATAATTCTTTGGTTTTAATTGATTTTTCCTTTAATGCACAAGTTTTGTATTCCATATAAGTTCTGAATCCTTATTTTTAATGTGTTATTCTCGCGAGACAGGAATGGCTTAATGTCATTACGGAAAATGTGTTAAAATCAGCAGGTTTGCTTTCCATATTACATATAACATTTTGACACCACCGTACACATTAGAAAGATCAATGTGACTGGACTGACAGTCTAGGCTAAATTTATCTGGAATACAATAAACGTGTGTATTCAAACAAATAATTTGGTAACATAGTGTTGTTGTTGTTATAATACCAGTATTATCTCTTTGATCTGTAACCTAATACTCAAGGATTACACGTTACATATCGCGGTTTGAACTATCTGAAAACTTACTTCATTCAGAGAAAACGAAAAGCTAAGCCACAGAACGGATAAATTACTGAAGCCAATTAAAGATAGATTCCTAAATAACATATACTAGAAATGTTGATCCTCAACATGGCTATTATTTTTCCATTAGGAACAAACAGGAAGGAAGTCGATGTAAATCTCTACTCAGCGGAGTACGAAGCTAAAACCCAATCAAACAAACAAACAAACAAACTACTCAGCGGTGTATGCATCCCCAAACTATGGAGAAGGCCACCTTGAGCCAAACAATTGGCTAGTCGCCTCATGATCCCCAAAAAAGAAACATAACTGAGGGTCTACAGCAGAAGAGCCAGCTGAAAAAAAGCATTATCCTAACGTTCAGAATCAATTACCAAACAGTAAAACGAGGCTGACCAAATACTTTTAAACTGGTTTAGAGTATATTAATTTGGCAAAGGATTATTATATACCTAATATTTCTTTAACAAATTAACTTATTTTATCTAGATAATGATTGTAAATATTTCAACCATTCGTTATTTATAATTTAAATACAACTGTCCACAAATAGCAATCTAAACTCCAAATTCTTAGAGCCTGCTGCCTTGGCTTAGTCGTAGGGAGTGGGCTTCCTAAACTGAATCTGTTTTGATTTACCATTCACCGGATCGAGTCCGTCTGTCGAACATCAAGATTGCTCCTGCAATCGCGGGGGTGGTTTTTACAAGGTTTCTGTCTGGTTTTCCACCGTAATAAGCCTGTGTACAGTGTGAAGTGGACAATCCGTCATATAAGTGAAAACCCTTGGGTACGACGTTAAACACCAATCAAACAAAGAAACAAAACCAAATTTTGCGTTGCCATGGCAACAAAAAATCATTTTGTCATTTTCAAAAATGAAATGAGTTGCCTGTTCTAGTATTGCCATCCAAAACAAAGGAGACACTCTAAGTGGTAAATTTAAACTTTAGTGAACATTTATGTATAATTTCCTTTATTTGTAGGTAAATATGGCTGTGGGAGGAATAATTAAAAAGGTGTTTAGTATTTTACTGGTGTTTCTGTCACCATTAAAGAGATTACTGTGCTGGATGGGCAGAAGGAGGAAAAATTCTGGTACAATTCTTCCATTAGCCAATCATTATCCTGCCCCTGATATCTCTCACAGTGTCCCAAGCAATGAGGTAATGTTGAAGGATATGCACTAAGATATATCTCTTGCTTTGTTTGGGTTCTTCTTGACAAGGAATTGACGTTCATTGCTGCTAATGATGTTAAACTTTTAATAAATAGTTATGGGGCAATTATTTGTATTTAAGACATGTAGCGTAGACAATCAAAAGATAATTTAAGAAACAATCTTAGATTAGAGAAGACAAATTGTCAAAGTCACACAATGTACAAATTAATGTTTGGAAAGGCACACAGCAGGGAGTGATCACATGCTCTCTTTAATCCACATCTTTAGAACAAAGACAGTTCAGGAAGCTTGATAAGCCATTCGTAGGCTTTTGTTGTATCAGACATTCAGTGTGGCAATGAAGATGAAATGAAAAATTGGAATACAAATCAGTTCATTCTTCAATCAATACTGTTCTGCCACTGAACAATGCTGTAGACAATCCATCGTCATATAAGTGAACTACCCTTGAGTATGATGTTAAACCCCAATCAAACAAACAAAATGTTTTTTGAGAACTATGCTAAGTTACACATGGTGAAGAACTTTTCCACGATAGATGCTAGTCTATATTTTTTTGTTTGGGAATTGTTTCCTCTTTCGCCAAAGTTGGAGGCAGTAAAAGATGACAAAAATAGCCATCTCTTTAATGAAAACCATGTTGTCATGATGTTTTTACTTAACCCTGGAGAAACCTTGATTTTCCAACTCTACACAATCATTTCTTGCCTTGTTAGTGTGGCTAGTTCATTTTCATGTAGATCATACAGTATACAAAGGCTTTGGTCCAATTGTTTAAAGTCTGATCATACTCTCTGAACCCACGGGTAACTCAGGTGGAAGATAAATTTATCAATACAAAGCATTTCACAACAAAGTGAGGATGGAAGAATGGAGTGTCAACAAGAATTAACCTTTTATAACAAGTCGGTTTGGTTTTGAGGTTTCCTTAATCATGAAAATCTGTTTTATTTTGATTGCAGTCCGAACTGGAACCCTGGGATAGCTGGGGAGGAGGAGACTCCATGACGCCCTCTAATGCTATAAATGATCACCATGGTAACATATCCCCATCAGGGGATCCTACAGAGATGGATTTCTTTCAGGATATGACCCCAGAGGTCAGAAGAACAAAAAAGGTTTGTTTGTTTGTTCATCAAGAATGCTAAGTCAAGCCATATACTATCTTGGTTTAACGTGGCATACTGACGCATAACTCTATATATATAGGCTACTACTTTTGATCACTGAATTGAATCGGAAAAATCGAGAATCGAAAAAAATAATCGAAAATCAAATAAAAAAGTTGAATCACAACAGCTCTAGTTATAAGGGAAGGAACAGTGTGAAGTGGACAATCATCATATAAGCGAAATATCCTTCAGTAGGATGTTAAACCCCAATCAAACAAACCAATCAAACAAACAAACAATTTACAATTTTTCTTTCTTCTGTTTTTCTCTCCAGTTATTTGTACGTAAACAGGAAGAGAATTCAACGTTTTATCAAACTGGTTTGTCAAGTCGTCTGGCAATGACCTCCGATGTTCCAACAACAGTAAGTTGCTAATGTGACAAAAACACAATTTTTGGTTGGGCTATAACAACAACAACACTAATCTCCAATAAGCTTAGAATGTTATTTTCTGCTGTTTATGAAGGGATTACATTTCTCAGAAATTCGCAAAACAAGATGGAAGTTATAGCATAAGTTTATAATACTCATACCTGCACTTGTTATGAGCACATCTATAAGAGAATAAATTCACAGATTAACTACAAACTTGGGTCTATAGCTTCCTCCTATTAAAACAATGCGTAGGATTGCATTTCATCATCGAAGTTCATTTAAACTGTAAGCAAGCAAACAAACTGAAATCAGTAACTCAGTATTCTATCTGGAATGTGGAGTTTGTTTGAAATTAGCCGAGGTTTTATGGGCTGTACCTGTCTTATGTGTTGTTATAACATTTAGCTACTGGTATAGAGTAATATTCACCTACCCACAGGGCTCGGACAGCGTCACCTGAGCCCCAGGGTAATACAGTTTGGGGCTAAGGTCATCAAAGGATCAAACACACAGCATGCATTATCTTTTTGATGTTCTACAGGGTCCTGATTTAGGCACCTGGGATGATTCAGAGAACGCTTGGGGAGAGGAAATGAAAGAAGATTTAACATGGGAAGCTCAAGCAGCTATCCGGGAAAAACGAAAAGCGGAACGGGAAGAACGGCACATGGTTCAACAAAAGAAGAAATATGACCGTGATGCTCAAAGAAATTATAAAAAAGACACTCATTTATCTGCAGTTAAACTTTCCTGACCCAAATTCTCTCAGTCCTGATGGATGTGATGGATGTTTTAAAGTCGGTGTTTTATGCATGTACAAGATTGAACTTGAAGATGAGAGTGTATATTTAAAGTCCTGGAACCTACATGTGTATGAATCAGACTGTTCTACTTCACTTAACTATGGCTGTTGGAAAATCTGAGGCCTGCTAGCAGAACTCCCTCGGTGACCCTAAATCCCCCCCCCCCCCCCCCCCTCAATGTTCAAATTACCATTTTAATTTAGCAACTACATGTAGAATATGCCATCATACAGGAATTTTGGATCTGTGTACATCTAGAAAAAAATTATTTCTTCATTTAAATTGTACAGACTTTATAACAGTTTTTGGCAATAATTATTGGATGGGGAGTGCATGGCCTGTGTTAATAACTTAGGAAAAAGATAATTATAGGCTGTAAATCAATGTTTGCCCAGACACCCTTGCCATATGGGACCCTTAAAGTGACACTCCAGGTTGTAATGAAACGCATATAGGTAAAAGGGGCATCAATTCTTGTGTTCAATTATGCTCTCTAATTTTCTCGTTGAGCTATATTAGTTTTATAATTGGATCTTAAACAAGGGGTAATGCACAAACTACAGTGAAATTTATCCATGCGGCCATGTCTAGGTACTTTTACAATAAAACAGAAAAGCTCCACAAATATTGACCAATCAAATATCTTTCTTTTCAAAATTTGTGCCTAGGTCACGAGACCTGTAGAGTGGGACTGTTTAAATCTTTTGACAGTTGACCTATATAGGTCATTGGTTCACACATGTTATTAACCTGTAACACAAAAAACTGTTAGTCATGTGACGTCATGGACAGGGTTGGCCATGCCCAAAATGTCAGCTGCCAGTGGATGTAGGTAGATATATATCTGTAACCCTGTTTTTTTTTTTATAAAATGTAGAAAACAATAAGTCGATGCCATATTTAAGTATATTTAATGGTTACCTTTCAATAGATATAGGGGTTATTTCAGCCGGGAGTATGCTTCAAGATTGTGGCAAGATATTTTGATGTATTAGCTGTCAGCTGAGAAAGAACTACTTTAGTTCATTTGTACATATATAAACCCGTACAGCACTTCACACTGTAGATATGTAGAGTTCTGTTGTTCTTAACTGTAAGACTATGCACTGTGTTTATCAAAGTGAAATACCCTTGAGCATCGAGTTAAATACAAGTCAATCATCAAATGACAACTACCGTAACAAATTCATTTATTTATTATGAGTTTGATTTAGCCATAATGACAGATGTCTAGGCTTTGGTGAGATTTTATTTGATTTTAAATATACTAAACAGTTAATAAACTTTGTTGTATGTCTTGTAAAAGGTGACCTGGAAAAATTTCTTACGGTCAATTTTATTCGAAGGACAACCGCAGACAGCTTTGTTCAAATGTTTAACTGACAAATCATTGCACTCCTGAATATACGATTAATGTGTAATTTTTTTAAAATTGTGTAACACAGGATATTTCTCACATCTCCCTGTGAATAGCCATGGATGATCCAAACATCTCTGTGGACACTGCAATCATTTCCTGAGATCGTTCATGTTGTAATGTAGTGCACAATATCATCTGAACATCTTCCCTGGGACTCCCTCAAATCTTCCTCATGTCGTAATGTAAACAATATTATATCTTCATCTCTCCAGAGAATACTGGACTTTTCATGGATATGTGTCGGGATCATTGGAGAGGAATGGTGTCTTCCTCAGTAGACAGTCTGTAAATATTACTTAAAAAAAGTATTGTTGTACATAGGGGTGTGTAAATAGCTTAACTGGGATTTTGTAGGCTAAAGACAGCTTTATGATTGTTCTGAACAGTTGAAACTGTATAATCATCTAAGAGGTTTGAATGACAAGAGGGGCTACTGCCGTAGTTTGATTCCAAATAACATTCCTAATACAAACGTTAATTAGAATCGATCTGATCTAAGGCAACATTGAACCTCTCTATGTAATTTGAAGTTACAAAGTCAGGATGTGCACCTTTACAAAAATATCCTTTGTTGAGTTCACTTTATTTCTGTTCTTGGCTCACAAGGAGGCAATCAAACAAAATCAAACGCCACACACTAGTAAAGAATAATCTACACGTCAGTAAGGTATCAGGGACTGGTATAGATCACCGCATTTACACATACACTATTCCTGATAGATGCGAATACATATCTTTTATAGACTATAAAGTATATAGAGATACGAGGTACAGCTGTATATAAACTCTAGAAATAAGGCCTGCCGGTGAATACTAAATAGCGTTGAATCCGCATGACCTAATTTCTGCAGAAGACATTTTTAAGCAAGTTTGGTACTGCTTAGAAATTGTTCATTTTGACATGAAAATTGACATGGAGTAGTCGTTTTTTGTGTTGATCTATCCCAAAAGTGTTCAAGGAAGAAAACTAGGTGGTTTAAGTCAAGTTAGGGTCATGTAATTTTTTTTATATAGTTGAAGTTCTGAATCATGGTATCGTTCGGCTATTTCTAGTGTTTAGGAAGCTTCATGTAGGATAGCTATATTCGTGAGCGTTACATTTTCTAAACCAAAATAATTCCTGAATAATTATTGACTGGTACATTATTTGAACAAGCAGTTTCCCAAAATAATTCCTGACTAGTATATTTTCTGAAAAACTATTTTTCCCACAGAAAAAAAAACGATATTGCTATTGCCCACTTTCTGGAATCAATAAAGAATCCACGCTGTTAAGGCTGCTAACAGATCGTCCATAAATGCAATTCGGCACTTTTTTGTTATTGCCATAAAGGAAAGGTGTTTTGCCCTTTTGGTCAAGGACAGTTTGTTTACTAAGTAGAGGAGGAAGGTTAGCTTTGCATCACCCATTTTATGTTTGTGCTATAGCAATCCATTATTGTTGTAATACACGCAGTCCTATAAGTGAATACATTTAATCGTGTCGAAAACACCAATCAAACAATCTAAACGGGATCTGATGCCGTCTCGACTAATATGCCGTGTCCAGAAGCACAAGGACCCAATCATTCGGATATAATGTCCAAATAATTTTATTCAAAACATTCAATTATTTTGCTTTGTTTTAACATTTTTGTATAAAACTAAAACAGCCCTGGGACCCGTTCGACAATGCGATCTTTGCTTCAGCTGACCGTTACTGTCCTGATGACAAGTACTGAAGGTATTGTGTCGTCATGATATTTAAAACCAACCTAGGCTAAGATTGCTTCGGGGGAACTGAACGTATTAGCAAGGAAAGGTAAACATTTGACTGCTTTTATTTTCTCCTTAGTGGTTTGTGCGGACTTCGGCTGGTATCCATCGCTAAGTGTTCGGACACATTATATAAATCAACAAATTAAGCAAAGGAAGCTTCTATCCCAATCAAATATTCCCCATTTCATTTATCTGCTTCAAATTCTTCTCGACGGCTGCATTCAGATTGTAAATGGAGATAGTACCTCCAACTAATAACCGGCTATTTTACTAGATCATCTAGGGGAATTTAGAACGCTGATTCTCAAAATGTGAGATTGTTTTCATAGAATAGTCTGTAAGCATAGTAATAAAATATATTGTATTTTAAAATGAAATTTATATATATTGATTTGTTGAGGTTTTTAAATGTGTGTATATATTTATATATATTATGTATGGGGAATAAATGAACGAACGAATTTACTTCATCTGTTATGTTTGTGGGATGGCTGGAGTGAGCTTCCTGTTGCCCTGGTGTTTTAGGCAAGGATGCATGGTGACTCAATTTAGCGGTTTATGTCCAAACCATAGCCAAGAAAAAAACATGTATCCATGTGTTACTTTACTGAAGTCAACTACTATGCTTCTCAAAGCAGATCTGTTAATGGTGTATTTGTATTGGGTTCTGTGATTTTCCTGCATGCCAATGAGATGAGGATGATTTCTTGCAACCAACCATTGGACTTGCTCACTGTCATTTGGGTGAAACAACCTCAAGTACGGGGTTAAACCTCTATCAACTTAACTCTCCATGTTACGTTGGTTCAAGGTTCAAAGACAGGCGTCTGTGTATCATTGTTTACCCTTAAACCTATAGCTGGGGAGCAGAACAATTCTGATACCCCAATTTTTTAGTTATAAATACATTTTGCGTTGATCAACGCTATTGGAATTTGATGGATTTAAACAGTAATAGGAAAATTTATTGCCCTTTAATAGGTGTGTTTTGAGATACAGTCTGGTTAATATGATTTCTAAATAACATAACCATGGTGCGATTGCAAAGTTTGGACTGAAAACAATACGTTCGCTACATCAGGAGCCCAACTCTAAACGGAGCGTCATTCAAGTCTATTGTGCAGCATTATCTCCCTTTACTAGTTTTATGTGGCTGTAATAGCTGTAAACCTAATTGCTGTTAATGACCAAACATCGTCTAATAGGCCCATTACAAAACGTTTAAAATTAAAGAATTTGGAGTGTTATTTTCCGTTTTTGAACATCAAATTTTAAGGATAAATAATTAATCAGGGCATGGAAAGAAAGAAAACATTCAGTATTGCATATGTTAAGACTGAACGTGGATAATGTGGGGCTGTAGGAAATAATGAACACGTTAGCTAGAAAACAAGTTACGGATTGACATCAAACTTGGTATGTAGCCGACGACGAGGACGGATGGTATTGCATTTCATCAAATTCCGTTAAACGAAGTACCTCTGCAACGTAGTATCGGATTAACTTGAGCCTTGAAATACAGTCTCCCCTTATTGAGACAACTGATGGGATTGAATTTAATAAATTTCAGTAAAACAAAATGGTCGCAAATGCATCATTTTACAATATTTATGTCTATGTGTTCTGAATATGATAATTTTGAGATTGAATTCACAGATTAACTTAAAACCTTGAGTTACCTTCTTACTACTAAACCAACGCATAGGATTACATTTCATCAAATTGCACAAAACAATTATCATCCCCATTGCATAATTGTTCAATATTTACGTGTATACATGATCAATTTGAGAACAAATTTACTTAACGACGTAAAACTTATACTGTAGCTTCCCCCTATTTAGACAGATAATGGGATTTCATTTCCCGAATTCGGTAACAAAAAAAGGGCAGCCATAGTATGGCAATTAAGCCGTTTTATCACTTCTGCATTTATTCTACATATGTTGAATTATTTTCCACATATGTGAAATTCAACATAAGTAAAAAAGAATTTCACATATGTGGAAAAGAATTGTACATAAGTAAAATAATAGCAAAAGTTAATCGATATATGTAGAATAAAGGTAGAAGTGATAAAACGGCTTGCCATAGCCACTGCATAATTTTAATATTTCAAACTTGGAAAATAGTTTCCTCCAGTTAAGAAACTGATGGGATTGCTTTTCACTAAATTTCACGAACCAAAACTACCATTACTCAAAATCAGATGTTAACCTCAAACTTCGCTTTGTGTGTTAATACCATAGATGTGGTTTCACAATTAAGGACTCTACCGCTAGTCAGGAGTAAAAAATGCGACTCTTATCTTTTCGTGGCTTTTGCGGGTATTTCCAA
>JARFOD010002950.1:0-11761 GCA_031763545.1 Mopalia muscosa | reverse complement strand
CCAGGGGAGAACAATAACCCTTTATAAAAGCTGCCAATAATCTTGTCCGAGAATCCTGGTGATAAGGGACACCTAGCGGCTACCAATAATAGCATTACCATCTCTTTTAGTGATAAATAGCAGACCATAAGTTCTTGACATAAATCCGATGTTGACTCCAGTACACATTTCCTGGTTACAATACAAATCCAAAGTTCCTTAGTAAATCACGACAATATATATAACTACTCAGTATGATTATGTCAATGATTGACGCTCAATAACGTACAATTTGCTGTTGACAATTGCGTTATTTGTATCACATAGAAAAAGAATTCATACGTATATGCTATAGTGGTGAGTGTTGACATTGATGTGCTATCCAAGGTAACATCCTTGCCCTGTCCGGTCATTAACTGTTTCTTAATACTATGTCTGATTTTCCTCTGTATTAATAAAACTGATTTCGCTCAATGTAGAGAAGTATGCTACTGTGATAAGTGAAGCCATTGGAACACAAATCTATTATATCAGTATTAATCAAACATAGGAAGATACAACAATGTTCATTCCCAGAAAACATGTGAGACAAAACGACTAGATTTGATTACAAACCAAGATTCGCCCCAGCCACAACACACAAATTTTGTTTCTTTTGCGGTTTAACTCCTTATCCAGAAATTAATTAATTATATAATATATAATAATAAAGTAAAATAACGATGAGGTAGCACCTTTGAGACTAACCATATATTGTTGTTTTTGTCACACTACCTTTCGCCGGTAGTGTTTACCAGCTTCTTCTGGTGAGTGGGTGAACCTCTACACTAAGAAATATATATATACATATGTACAACAACACACATGTGATGTAATATTATGGAAAAAACAGTTAATAGGTTGCCGGTGACCTAAAGTTAGTGGGGATCCAGATTTGTTTGTGATGTTCTGTATTTGTGTCCGTCGTCATATAAGTGAAATACCCTTGAGTACGACGTTAAACGCCAATCAAACAAACAAACAAACCATACCGGAGATACACGAAGAATTGTTGGATAATGAGAAATAACAAAATGGCGGCCAGGTTTCTATAGATACCAATCAATTGGCGATTTCATCTGGTGACGTCACTCGAAAAATCACAGCTAACTCTTAATGAAAGTCAGATGCTCGAATCCCAATTTCTCCACATGTAGAACGAATTTTTTAATGAAACAAGTTGCAAATAGTTCAGTGAATATTGGACTAGTTTTATACGTTTTGTAGGTATAACCATTTGGGAATACCTTTAAATTCTTTTAAAGTCAGGTTTTGACATAAACGAAAAATGCCCTTTCAGTTACAAATTACAAATATAATTTAAAGAGGTAGGGAAATTACCATTTGAATATTTTAATAATCTGTTGTCCTCAGTCGAAAGGTTGTGTAAAAATAACAGTGGTTATAGGGATTCAGAGAGACAACAGGAAAGCTGTACACACAAGCTTCCATACCGAACCTAAAAGAGGCATGCAATAGGATTGGTACATGAAACATTGTGAACAAAACCACAACATTTTATATGTGTATGTGTTCCTTAACACATGTTTTTTCACGGAGTTACTCAAATTTTACAAGAATTCTATCTCAACGTAAGTAATGATTCTTTGTTGTAATGGATATAATTGTCTCCAAGACTCCGACACCTGTAATAGATTAACATTCCGCGAGAGACCGCCATTCAATGATAAATAACGTGACAAGCTCTAACCATAACGCTAGGCCCTTCGTTACCGTAATAATAGAATGCTTGAGCCTCAGCACATGCAAGGCTTTCCAGAAAGATTATAAAATGAACATATTCTAATCATGTCCTTTCATGCAAATATCTTCCCAGGTTGTAATAATCGTCAGGCGTTTAAATGCTCATTGAATGCTATGGGGGATGTATTTGTAACCTACAGTCGGTGGATTGAATTAACAATTTGTGTCATTATGGATCAATTCGGATCAGTTCCTATAGTTCATTGTCTCAGACACAATTGGAAGCTATGTATTTTTATGGTATAATAAACTGTGAGAAGCAATTTCACAGATAATTCCAAAAGTCTCTGAGGAATGTTTAGCAAGACTGTTCTGCCATTGGTCGCTTTCCCGCGACGGGCGGCGGATTCCTTAAGGACCATACAACACAAAATTCATAACGAGATTCAGTCATAACTCATCGGAATCCAGCTTGACAGATTTAATGCAGATGTTAGCCAAATACCGACACAAAACAGATAATCGTTTAATCCAACATCATCCAAATATAAGATAAATAAGTAGTTCACTTTGCAGCGTTGGCAGATCAATTTGAGCCAGTCAGTAAAATCATCAAAAGCAAAATAATTAAACAGTCATGGCGGCAGGATTATGAGTTCCCCAAATGTTTGTTCTCATAAAATTAGGATGTGAATGATACAAAAACACACAGTAGACATGTATAGAGCAATACAGACATCCCACATAAACGTTGGCATAGCATACGATTGACGTTTTGTTCATTGCTCTTCTATCGCTGTGTTTTACAATGTGACCTAATACTTGACACTGGTCAAAGACATTTCTTTGTAAATGACTCAGTAAGAGGATACAAGCTAACAAATCTATTCATTCTTTGATGTCATCAAGATAATTTGGGTTTTCTTCCCCAGACATCAGTTGAGAGCATTTCATAAAGATGAGACCATGGCTATGACAACAGTACAAATAAGAGAGAAAACAGATGACTGTATGGGAAACCTCTCAGTTTGGTTAAACACGATAAATACAGGTCAACAAATAAAGAGTTTTTGTAATAGAGTGCGGTAATACCCGGGGTAATGTGAAAAGTAAGCTGATATCGGTACAGCCCACTTTCTATTGATTGTTTCAACCAATATTTATCCTCGCTGAATCACTCCCCAACATATTTCGTCATCACTGGTATTCGCCATGGAGAAAAAGGATCAGAAAAGTACTGAAAAGACAAATGTTACTTTTTATCAGATTGAAGTACATTACAGTGTAGAATTATCCAATCGGCTAAACGTCGTGATTTTCTCGTTAATATGGTATCGTCCCTACGCGCGGCGGTAATAGATGTATGAATATGCTCCAAAAGGGTACATTATAATTAGCGGGAATCTCTTTAACCAGCGAATGGCCAATATTTCCAACACAAATTAAATTAACCTAGCACATTACATATACATGTATAACTGTATAATAAGCAAGTTTAGTTTAAGAGTACATTATACTCTGAACCCCAAACAAATGGAAGCTGTGAATTATCTACACAGCGTGGGCTTTGTTAATCAGTTGATTAAAAAAAAAAATATATGCCTGTTATAATGATAATTTATCCATTAACGAAGTATGAATCTATAAGGTATTTTATGGTTATCAAGACTCCACAAAACGAGCTAGTGGTTGTGGCCTGTACAATTGAGGTGTAACTTAACATTTGGCCTGGAAAAAATCGGATCCGAATGGCTCTAATACGACCAATACTAGTATAAAGGGGTTTTCTCAAATCAGAATTTCAGTAGATTCACCTTATTCGTAGACAGTGGATTGGTACATTGTTTTCATCGGTCTGTATAGAATACTAAACCACGAATACGTATATGAACTAAAACGACCAATCCCAAGGTTCTTGACAGCTTTCAAATATTTGTATGAGAAATGTATATCATATGTTATCATGCGCCCATTGACAATTGTAGCATCCTTTGGAATATACTTCATGTAAACAGAAATCTCGTACATTTCGCGAACGTCAATGTACGCCATTTGACTGACATGTGACTCGGTTTAGATATAGTTTATAATGCAAATATCGTATCTATTCGTGATTGTCAATCCTTTCCAAGTACGCTCTGCAATACAGTGAGTCTTTAGTACAATGAACCATCGTTCGGTGTGTGAATTCCTATGTAATATTGGTATTATAAACTTCACTTTTAAGATTGAAGACAGAATTTCGTTACTTAACGCAAGCAATTATCGGCGTTCCGAAGACCGACAGATGAGGAATTTGTTAGTATTATTACCACTAGCGCAATGCCGAGGCTGTCGACTTGATGTTATGTAGCATTGATTAATGAGGGAAAATGAGCTACCGAAAATTGATTTGTTATGGACGATTGGCGGCCTTACGGGAGACTTGCATGAATGGAGAGGCTCATTACACCCTGGCAAATCCCTGGTTATACTGTTGATCCGTGTAACTAAACCTGTGGTACAATCACTGTTCAGCTTAAGTATTCCCCAAGTTAACCATGCACATACATGACTATTATCTTAGCATATATACCAGTTTTAACTAAGGTTTTGCTAGTCCTTAAATTGACACCAATCTCTGGAATGTTGTTAAAAAACATTTTTTCAGACAAAATATCACATGCAGAATTTTGTACAACAGTGTAATTTGACGCATCTCTTATACTTAACAAATGTTATAAAGCATGATATAAAAGTTACTATCAAACCGTTAATAAAGTAAATCGAGGAATTAAAAGAAATAGTATACTCAAGCATGAATTTTTCCTGGAAAGTGTGAGGATTTAAAAAGTTGAACTTTATTCGTGCAAAATTTAAAACCTAGAATCCTGTACATGTAGTTCCACTGTTGTTTTGTGTAAAACACAAATGGTATATAAGTGCCAGATTCTCAGAATGTGCTTTCCTCTTATGTTTTCATATTACTTTTAGCAACATAGATTTGTTTCGTCTGTTAAATGGTGGGAAAAAAAACGAGTTAAAAGGATTTTGGTTGGTAAGAATGTATTTTATCTGCATGTACTTGAATTCAAAGTAAAAAACAAAGCAAATTTACAAACAGTGTTAAACAAGTCCATATCTAACAAAGTTAACCAACACAACACAGCTTTGACTTGCATCAATTAATTTTATGATGTTTTTATATTTGATTTGGGTTTTATATCGTATTTAATACTTATTGTTATTTCAGCGAGATGACGGCTTACCAACCCAGCAGGGCGAACAATACCACAACTGTACTGAGGTAACACAGTGCCAAGGTTCCAGACAAGCCAAAACACATGCAGCGCAAAGTACCAATACATCCGTCCAGTAACTTTTTTTTTTGCAATCTTGTGACTGTCTTGTCTCTTTTCCTTTTTTGTATTGCCGTTGGCTTTGAGATTTGTTTCCTGCACCCATTTGCATTGGTACACCGTTAGTGAAGTGAAAAATAAATACATAATTTCAGCGTTAAACACCAATCAAACACCTACGTACATGTACAGTATTTCTTTTCTGACGATTTTTTTTTTGTTGTGAAGGTAGATCACCTAAATAGGTTAACTCAGTTTAGAAAGTCAAATAAAATTTGAGTTGAACGTAGAGAATTAGCGTAGGAGTAAATTATTTTGTATTTGGTTTCCCCCCCCCCCCCAAAAAAAAACAGTCACAAATTAGATAAATGTTTTGAGAGGCCAGTGATAGCGGCGCATCAATTTCCAACCTCAACAATGGTATTCTATTGACGGGATGTAGGGCCTAGATGAAGCAATTAACCCTATATATTGTGCTAGAATATGTTGCTTAGAATTTCAGTGAGTACCAGACCATACGGAACACGACGGGTTTAACATGTTAAATGATTGTCTTCAAATTTTCAGGTGTACCCTTTGTGTGGAAGGCATTAGATTTAATTTTTCTGGAAATCAAAGATATTGTGCACTATGAAAACTTTTATCGACCTTGAACAGAAAAACATGCTCCAACGTGTCTCTTCCAATGTCAGTCAGATTTTACATTTGTTGAAGGCCTGCATGATACAGTCGTTTTTTTAAAGTATTTGAATAGGATTGCAACTGAAAGAGCCAACTAATTGGTGCGACAAAAAACAGTTATCCTCTGGTTTGATTTAAAGAATCTATTTGTAATGGGAATAGCCAAAGATCAGCGCCGCTATTGAAGACGACTCCTCGGCGCTTTCCTGTTTTGCTTTGAGGGGGATTAACTCCGACCAGGGCTACAGATTTGGCTTTCAATCGGATGTCACGAGCAGGGACGTGTTCTGGCTTTTTGGACGTGATTTTCCTCCAATCAGGAGACTTAAAACTCGAATAACGACAGGAAGTGAGATCGAGCTAAAGTCACTGATGTTAAGAATTAATTATTCTGCTCAGTGTGTGGAGAATTCAACATTGATTTTAATCTACTAAATCACGCATTTAATGAACTATATCAATACGTAAGCTCTGTAATTATGTATAAGATTGGCTCCAATACACTGGATGACCGATTATTGGCCGCTGTAGATTCAAAGCCGTTCTTGCCTATTTTAACAGTGGCTATAAGTCAGACAAGACATAAACGAAGTATGCCCGTTTGAGTAAATTCTAAGAAACAATTTAAAGACGTAGGGAGATAAGCATTGGTATATTTCAATAACCTGCGCTGTACTCAAGTATATTTCATGTATTGGGCGACGCCTTGTTCAGTTCCTTGTTTAAATATAGTGAAAAACCGAGAGGAACCCTCACAAAGATTCATATCTAAAGATCGACGGACGGACTTGATCCCGTGAATGGAACATCGAAGTTCGCGTTAATCACTCAGACAAAGCCGCGCGCCATAACCATTCCTCAACTTTTGCGAGTGAATTAATTGTACGGCAATCACGAGTTTTGTTCCTCGACAAATCGCGCTCTACCGGATCACCTATTGTGTTGGTTAATACTATACAGATATTGTACCTATCTACACACATTATCAATATAAAGAAAGACTATTTGATTTCCTCGGTAATAGAACTAACAAGGGACATGTAGCTGACTCGGAACGAAGTTTCAAGCAAAGACTTGTCAATCGTTAGGTTCTTGACTGCCTGTTAGGTAATACGATTACTTTCTATTTATTAAAAACAATCCCACCAAGGGCAAAGGTTAATTACAGTATACACATATTGATTACATATACCTCGAACATGTGCAATATTATTTTACTTCATTCAAGACTTAAATCTTTTCTAGCTAAACACTGGTATACAAAACCTGTCGACGAAAACTAACAGCTAGCGGTGTGGATTATGGATAGTTGAGCTCTGGCATTGCGTCAGAAAATTTATCCTAAAGAAATTGGTTTGTGGTGAATGATTGTTAGCTGTCTGGAAACACAAACGAATCGTTTAGAGTTTGACATGAAGGCAGGTTTGGAAGTCGGCGAGTTGAATTCGATCTAGTTATGAAATGGTCTAAAATTTAATTTTAGGCTGACTTAACACTAAACTTCCTGAGTCGAACTAATCAACATAGATGGAAATTAACATATTAGTCATATATACTTCCAAAAATGAAGCACACTGGAATTAGGGTGATCGTATCAAGTTAAAGGTTGACTTTGTACTGCTGAAATTCCCAAACATCAGTTCTGAAAAGCTCGATATAAGCAATTCTACATGCATCTGCGAGTTAAAAACTTAAACCTTCGTACAGTGGTGATTTAAGATCGACTTAAGTCTCGGTTTAACAGCAAGATGTTCCCGGATATAAATTCAATAGAAATCCGAGATTAACGTTTCTGGCTGAATATAATAGAGGAACGGGCAGGAGGAGATGTGATTGATGCGCTTTTGAACAGACATCTATGGTGCTATCAGAGAGATAGTAGACTTTCTCGGTCGAGCTAAACTTGAACTAATCCGTCCTGCAGAATAACTCTGCGACTATGTTTACGTAGATGGACGCATACGGATATTAGACAATCAATCAGGGAGCAGTTCTATTCGAGATAAAAACTCGCTTCAAATTACAAGATACTTTTTCGCAGTATTATCGTGTTTTTATGCCAGGTGCATGCATATTACTTTTTTCCGTTTAGAATGTGTTCGTTTTGATGAGTTAATAAAGGCATTTACGATATATTCTTCCGTCCTTTTTTGGCTTATTGCCAGTGGCGTCGTGGGTAATTTTCTTCGCCCATTTGGATTTGACACGTTTAATCACTGCCCCTCCTTAAATTAGGTATAAAACACCAAGCCACCAAACACACCAGACATATATAAAACCAGTACAAAAACATTGTCTAAATAATTGCCAGTCCACCCTTTTTGTGGACGTAAATCGGTATAATTTACCGGGAGCTCACAGAAGTTTCCTTCTAAAAGATCATGTGCGGTATGAACAAATTATACGGCATTCAACAGAAAAAAACACAGTTTCATTTAAGTATAAGAGTCGAGACGTAAGAATGTAGCCAGCCAACGTGTTTTTTTCAAAATCAGTTTGATTATACATTTACTCAAGGTTTGTATTATACAGTCGTTTTTAATGTACTTGAATAGGATTGCAGCTGGAAGACCCAAAAAATTGGTGCGACAAAAACAGATATCCTCTGGTTTGATGGCGATGATAGTTTTATTTAAAGAATTTCTTTATAATGAGAATAGCCAAAGATATGTGTCGCTATTGGAGACTACTCCTCGGCGCTTTCCTGCATGTTTTCCTTTGGCGGGGATTAACCATGATCCGAGCTACAGATTTGCCTTTCAATCGGATGTCACGAGCAGGGACGTGTTCTGGCGCGTTGGACGTGATTTTCCTCCAATCAATGGACTTACAAAGCGTATAACAACAGAAACTGAGATCGAGCTGAAGTCGCCGATGTTGAGAATTAATAAATCTGCTCACTGTATAGAGAATTTAACATTTATTTTAATCTTCTAAATCAGGCATTTAATGAACTCTATCGATACATAAGCTCTGTGTTTATATAAGAAGCACCACAATACACTGGGGATGACCGATTTTTGACCGCAGTGGATTTAAAGCCGTCAAATAAAACATTTTATAACTATAGAAGAGTGTCTTAAAGTCGGGTTTTGACATAAACGAAACATGCCCTTTCAGTTTAATTCAGACAAACATAAATTAAAGACGAAGTTGTCTAAAAATGGAAAGAGGGGTTATCGGGTTTCAGTGTGGGGTTAAAATTAGACGTGATTCGATTTCGAGAATGTGCCCGATTTGTGTCTTTGTAAGCAATCTACGATAGTATGATTATGATCCCATATTGTGAAATTAACTTACCAAATTTTTTAAAATACCATAACTAAACTGTAGTGTCACCTTCAATCACCAAGCATCCATGTGTATCTTTTATTGGAGTTGTAGGTTTACTCTTCTTTGTGCGACTGTGGTCGACTTGTGATTCGGCTGAGAGGTCCACCATTTTATCAATAATCTTGCACAAATCTAATTAATTCACACGAACATCGGATAGACCATGTTTATTTGGTTTAATCGCATATCGAATAATTAAACATAATATAATTACAGGGAATATTTCCTCGACAATATACCAATATATGAATATCTCCCAGAAGTTACCAAGACATTGTAACGGCGGCGTAACAATTCGGTGAAATTGGTTTAAACATCTATTCAGGCAAAAATCGATTAATGTTTAATTAAGTATGAACAATTAACAGCTTTGTAATACATACTAAAATTTCGACGAGAATCCCAATTCTGAATTTATCTAAAAACCTTTATATTAGTTCTATTTGATAGCATTCACCCAGTAACAATTTGGTTCTTTGTTATAATTTGTCGGTAACCAAGATACATAGGGCTTGCATTTATTTCAGATCAACCGACAACGCCCCTTTCGAACACGATCTTTGCATTACTGAAGATAACTGTTTGTAAAGTATTTTCAATCGTTACTACATCGTGCGATTCGTGATAAATCCTGGTCCAAAATAGCGGAAATTATTGCCGCTTTGGATAAGTATAATTTTTGCAATGTTCATATCTTGCAGAATTGAATTTGTAGAACAAGTCGTGGTCCATCACAACAGTATGACAGTATCGTATGGAATGCAGTATGTAGTGACGGCGTATTGGGCATTCTTACTATTTATTACCAGCTGGTCGCAACACCTACGGCATCAGTTTAAGCTTCGCTGCGGTGCAGAGACTATGACCAGTTACTTAACATCACCGCATTTTTTAAAAATCAAATCGTGCAGGTGAATCGTTTTGGGCCGCATAAATGTCGTTGAAGCATCGCTGTCCAGCCTTGGCATTTCGAAGTACCCACGTGACACATCCTGACGATGCAAAACGGTCATTGAACATTTGAGTGTGAAACAATACGTTGAATCAAGAGTTTCGTTCCTTTAAAAGTCGCGTTTTACTCGATAAATTAGTGTGTCGTGTTATACTATATATATATATATTTCAACTCTATACACACTTTATAAATGTTAAGAAAAATATTATATTTCCTTCTTAATGGATCTAACTTGGGACATTTGTCTTCCAAGCAAATATTGGTCAATCATCATGTTAGGTAATAAAATTACTTGCTATTAATTAAGAATTCTTTCAATTAGAACAATTGTTAATTACAATATATTGAATATATAGACCTTGGACGGGTACAATATTATTTGCAATGCAGATATTGGTACTTTTAAGCGAGTGCTGAAAAGGCGAAAGTAAAGACCTTTGAAATAAATGCAGTCATTGGCTAAAGACAAATCTTAATTACAATAATTATATTCACTCTATACAGCTTTGACAGGTACAGCTTGATTCGTAGTACATATATGCAGACTAAAGTCTTTTTAACTAAACATTGGTATACAAAACCTGTAGATGAAAATATAACAGCTAGCGGTGTGGATTCTGAAGAGTTGAGCTCTGGCATTGGGTCAGAAAATTGCTCCTAAAGAAATTGGTTTGTGTTGAATGATTGTTGGCTGTCTAGTAACTCAAAGTTACTAGACAGAGTCTGCGAGTTAAATTGAAATCTGTCTGTGTACAAAATGATCTAAAATTGAACATCAAAGCCGACTTGACACTTACTAAAACAATTTGTGTTTGTGTAGTAACTTCTGAAAACACTAAACTTGTGCAGTATTTGTTTAAGTAATACCAATTGTCTTAATTATTGTAAATATCATGTTCTGGAGGTATAACTAGAATAGGTGCTGTTTATGCCTTCTTTGAAAGATATATTTCATGCATATCTACATTTGAATACAAAAAAAAAAAAAAATATCAATCAAGAGTAACTTACATTCTTAGAAGCATATAGGTCATATGTAATGCCAAAAATTATTCACACTGACCTAATGGTCATAGTACGAATTTTGAACTACTGGGAATCCCAAATATCAGTTCTGGAAATCTTCGTATCGAGAAATCGATATAAGCAATTCTTTCTGTGGAAGATCCGCCTTAGCGAATTAAAAAACGTTAATCGTCCCACGCTGATGATTTGCGATTGACATCAGTGTAAGTCAAGATGTACCCGGATAAAAATTAATCAGGAATCAGAAATAAGGATTTTGACCGAATGCTATAGAAACACGAGGACAAGCGGATGTGAATTATATATGTTTTTATCATATACCTATAAGTCTCACCACATAGATACAGAGGCGTCGTATATTTATCTGTATCAGATGGTTCATATACGTAAGGTCTGAAACGGGACTATTTTTCAATGTTTACATTCTATATGACAGCGCCTCCTAACGTTACTAAGGAAATCCCTCGACCTTGTGTAGCAGATCAACACTTGGCAACCGGAGAATTTGTTCCATTTATGTTATTGTTACATTGTAATTAAACAAAATAAAGCCGCTAGTTAGTGTTAAAATTGAAAAATGTTTTCTCGAATGTTTTTCTGGGGTGCGTAATTTTATAGAAAAAATTCATGTGCTCGGACAGTTCAGTCATTGGGGTTTCCCTTTGCGCAGTAATATGATTCTGATGTAAACAAACTTGCGTTCTTC
>JARFOD010002939.1:0-11761 GCA_031763545.1 Mopalia muscosa | reverse complement strand
TGTTCTAACTAAGAAAGTGTTATTCCAAAATAACGAAAATACTGTTAATCTTCACTTTCTAAAAGACACACAAAAAATATTCTGTTATTTTGTGGTTATTTTGTGTGCTGGTTGAATTGAGGTCAGCTATGAACGAATACAGGAATACAATTTGACCTCTGAAAAATGTTCACAGAACGACTTCGTGAAGAATAAAATAAGTCACTTAACGCAGACTTACATCTCATCTACTTCCCTGGCATGTAATGATAAGACCCCTATATCAGTAGACCTACATATCATTGTTTAAACATGATTATATTTATATTCATACACATTAGGCACTAGACTTATACCGTGTAAATCAAGCAATGACTTGCAATTATTGATTTTAAAGGATTAACAAAATTCTTATTAATTGTATTACAGCAACTATGGAGAGAAAGAAGTATGGAATCGTTAGTAAAATGTATTGATTTCAACTAATATATAATATATAATACATAATACAGCATAGTTTTCAAAACAAGTAAATACATGTAGGTCAGGTAGTTATCTTATTGTTGTGGTGACAAATGTTTGGCCCTCAGTGGTGTGTAGGCCCGTTCACGGTTATCAGAAAAACCTCTTGTCGTAGAAATAAAATTACATACGACATTAACATTCGTACAGTTTTCACGATTTGAAATCTCGTTTGAGCCATATAAAAGAAGGGTCGCCCCAATATCTCCTGTATATCTACTTTGTATATGAATTCCCCTGCCCCGGATCGAGGACATTGGCTTTTCTCATACCTTCTCGCGTTACTTGCCATGCACAGGCAGTCAGTCAACGTGTTATCTTTAACGTCACGTCATGTTTTGCGTAGAAGAAATGATAATAAAGCCAGTAGTGCACCTTAATGGTTAAAAGTGATTGAAGTTTGGGAAGCAGTCCTCTTAAAAGAGATTTAGATTGAATAAACCTTAAAAAAAACCCAGGTTTTCAATGGATCCTCACTTATCAGAGATGATATTGGTAACCTTTAGGCAATAAATTTGTCAATCTACCTACTCCACAGTTGGGTTAGGTTAAATATGCAGTAAAGTTTGAGTAATAATTGGAGAAAATATCACAGTAATCAAAGTTGTCGTTTCAAGTTACTCAAATGGAAAATTTCACACGAGTTGTACATGAAGCAAGATAAATTTCAGCCTGTTAACCTTGGTTGAATAAGATTTCAACACTGATTTCAAAATATCATGTTAGCGATCCAGCTATTTAAGGTCGTCAGATGAACTTCAAATACTGTAAGTCAGTACGACAAACTACTTTCCTGACCATTAACGCCAGTCACGATTCCATTAACGCAAAAACTCACCAACAGAAAATCTCTGTTTATCATAGGTAAATCTTATTGCAGCTAGCCTACCATCCAATCTCAAGATAAAAGTAAATATTTAATCTTCCTAATTAACAGCCTGTGATATTTGATGTGAAAATGGATTGCCTTCAAAGAACAAGTATAAATTCAACGGTATTCTGTAAACATTGGTTAATGTTATACAGCAGTAAAACCACCCAAGCAAACGTCCGGTGAAAATGAAATACACCCACTTATTTACGTGGGTTAAGAACTTGAGGTAGGAAAGCCCACGGAGTGGCAAGCCATATTCCAATATGGAGAATTACGTGAGGTTTTCCTCGGTATTAGAATTGTTTACACAGAATACTATTTTGCAAGTACCAATAGTCAATGGACCAATCAACCTGCCAGTTTGTTTCGCAGAGTTACACTGCGAAGAAACCGTTATATAGCCACAAACATTACCACCACGCAATATGTACCAGCATAATAAATAATATCAGTACAAAAAATCCCACATTAACTATAGCATATTATTTACAAGCTCTGGTGACCGTGCCATTACTGTTTAGAGAGACTTGTTATATTGTGGAGGCAATACCAAACTAATATTTCTTTTGTCAAAAAGTATGAGCAATCAAATAGACACACAAAGAGGTAATATCATAGACAGTCTCAACTCGAATAATTCCAGCAAAATTGAAACACAGAAATATTGCAGAACATAATCCAAGAAGGGGTCGCATGTTTGAGTGTTAAAACTTCTTTGGTACTTGCTTTAAACTTTTCTTTATGTACGTCTGAATCACCGGAACAGCAGTCGAGAGGAAGTAATTTGTTCCACATCGGTAAATTCCTTTACAATGATAGAGTAGAATCCGATGCCGATTCCGTGTCGTTAAGAATCAGTGATCCCCGTAACCAAGGAATTCACAGCCATTGAAAATGAAACCTAACGAAATCAGTGTAATTTCTAACACCCACGCAATACATGGTTACGTATGCACTTGATGAAAAGACGTCAGTCAGGCAATTTGTTCCAAATCTGATCCTCGACAGAAAAACATTGGATTTCTCATAAATGTCTTTGTGAAGGGAACTAAATGTTAACTATAGAGCACATAGAACGCGTTTTTTGTTATGAGATAAGCTAGAATTCTGTCAAAGAACAGTTATTCCCAAAATCGAGATTTGTTAAAATCAGTGAATATACACTTATAATCAGATCTTGGCGCTTGTAATGGTAATATATCTAGCAACAGATGCATGTTCCGATTCCTTTACACTATGGGCTATAGATCCCCAGATAATCAAGAACACGTATCAAATTTCTCAAATCAGCTGGAGATTTTGTCGAACATGGAAAACAATTCTTCTTAGGAGAGCCTTTTGTCAACAAAGAGTAGTTCAGTTTTCTTCAAAATAGCAAAGGAATACACAATACATTGCTCCATCCATGAATACACGGCTGCAATGTAGTAATATCGATATGACAGTTCCCAAATGCCAGCATGAACTTCCGAATGTTCCAAATTGAAATATTATATCACTGTATTGCTTAAACTTCTGCTAATTGTTCTGCCAATTTCACAACAAACATAAATTATTTCTTGCAGATTATCCCACAATCTATTTGCAAAAACAAGGTAATTATGAGATGAAGATTGGAAAAAATAACAACAGTAAACATATGATAACTGGAAAGACACCTGGTATAATACTGAGAATGGTTTCAAGAAAGTAGTCCCTATTTACCCACAAGAGAACAGTATCAGCACATTTGGTTCAACATGACTAGTCATTTATTACAGCAGCAAACTGGAACTGTGAAAAGTGTGAATCTTCAGAAATCATGATGAATTTGATACTGGTATTGCTCAGAATCCTAATAAATCCAACAGCCGTTTCTGAAAATGGTATTTGGAACTCTACATAACACTATATCACTCCAAGCTTTATTACTTTGGCTATATCCGAGATAAGAAGTTGTGCGAAACTAAAGGAATCTTGACGTAAATGGTGCAAAACTGTTGTTTCGAATCCTAATGTGTCCAAAAGCTGTTTCAGAAAATGATTTCAAAATTCCTTGGCACTTTTTAAAGGATAAGAGGATATACGACAGCAGTTCTAAGAAGTCTATTCGGTTCAGACATACGTTTCCGGGAACTGCTGCTCATTGTTGGATATTCGCTTGATGAAACTATTGAAATCAATGCAGCCATTGATTTGTCTATTATTCAAACTTGAGGGATGATTATGGTGAGGTGCCATTAGTCATACACACGTTTCCGGGAAATGTACTTTGATATTGGACATTCTCTGGACGATAGCATTGAAATCAGTAATACAGTTCAATTGTCTTGGTGGTTTCATCGGGGTTGGGGGCGGTGTCCGACTGTTTGTGGTCCCGTTTTGGTCATTCGGCTGTCGGTGACTTCTGGGAGGGGAGTCCAACACATCAGGCAGGCTCTGTTGTTTTGGAAGCAAGGCATGTTGTTGAACTTGGTCCGAACTTGGAGACCTGGTCATATGGTCGATGTATTTACTGTAGGATTCCAAGAAAGCAAAAGGAAAAGTAGAATGGCAATTCATCAGTATAAGGTACAATGGTTATACAACACATGCCATGAACTGATAAATGTAAGTTAACAAATTTGTCACTGGTGTCTCTGGTCGATGGTTTTTTTGAAAGCGCGGTTTTGAAACCATCGTTTTGAGCAAATAATATTAGTTATGTTCTGTTTATAGCTTTAAAACCGCATTCATTTGGAAATATCGATAAATCAGTCAGTCAATAAAACTTCTTAGATTTTGTTTTTGGTGGAAAACCGAGAAATTAAGTTTAAATTTATTTCTCCTTATAAGTCAACGTATTATCAAGCTCGAGACAAAATAAACCATCCGGCTATGAATGATTGGATTCGAATCTTCTCAATTATAGGAGGGATTTCAGAGCAGACCAATTATAAAGAGAGGGTTTGCTTTGGAACTTTGTATTAAGGCATATCACGAAGTTAATATACCACATTGAGTTTGTTGTGCGTTTTTTCCCCCGCCACAACACAGCTCTATTATTATTGTACAGTAAGCCGGTATGTAACATTGCTCCAGTTATATGTTATGCTAATTGTATGCTAATGTTTGTATTGTCCATATAATGCATCTGTAAATAGTTTTTTCTTGCCTTTGCCATCTACCTCTGAAGATGAACATAGTCATGTTCGAAAGCTTAGGAAATTAAAATGTATACAATAGCAGTCGCTATCTTGTTTGTTTTAAATCTAGTGAAACCACTCCACACAAGTATATTCATTTCCAATCAAGTAAGGGTTCCCTCTAAGTTTTCGTCCATGTATACTGGATAAAATTCTATGTATTATGGTCATAGATGAACAACTTTCATCGTCGATGGAATAATAATAATATGCTTTATCGACTAGCCTCGGTTCTATCTCCGCTCACATAGAACAGGAAGCAACAAAATTCATAGCAAGCCCGATACTTGCAGCTTCATTGGGTAGAACCAGAATCAGTGAATTTAAGTGTGAATGGTGATTGGATTATCATAAAGGTCATTGCCTCTGTACATAGCCATAGATACAATTTCCCACGCTCAACGGACAAGGCTTAGCCATCATTCTATGTACATGCTATGCTTAATTCTTTTATAGAACTGCTTTGAATTTCTATTGGTCAATACCTCATTGAGTGCTAATTATACTTTGCACTCAAGACATTTTAAACACCCCACTGCATGGACTTTCTGACTGTGATCTTTCAATGTGATCAAAATGCAACTACCTTGACTTATTTGAGGTTTAAGTTTTACTTAAGGTCATTTCAGGGAAACTACACTTATCATTAATTGGAATAATGATAGGATCAAAAGACAAGCCCTGGACACATCAAAATAACTGTGCAACACCAAATCGAATCAGGTAGCTTCCAGTTCACATATGGAATCAGGGTACAGGAAGCTCACCAGTGATATTGTGATGTTTGTTTGATTGTGATTTTACACAGTAGTTAAGCTTCATTCTTAAGGCACAAGGGCAACAAAAACCTCCCTCGATACGATATCAAGTACCATTCAAGTATCACTTTTATGTATCAGTTAATACAACTGTTTCATTTTTCTACATTAATGGACTGCATTTTGTAGTTACATATAAAAACGAAAGTAGTCAAGGACCCAGAAAAAGCCCCAACTAGTATGCATGCTAGAGTACAACAATATCCACATGCCATAATACATAACATACAACACAACTGAAAATATAAGACACCATTTCCAATAATTAAAAATATGTCTAAAATATGTTTATTTGTAAATAATACACAAATATGAATTCAAACAGTTAAGTTGATTGATGCCTAGCTTTATTCTGTGGTTAATTTGCAGTGATTATTAGGCTTCTGTGAAATACACTCAAAAACCACTTTAAGTTTCCTGACCAAGAACTTCATTTGATTTGCCTTCAATTATGTACTCAAAGAGATAAAATTAAAACAATTATTTCAATAAAATTTCAAACTTTAGGTTACCTACACTGCAAAACAAAACAACTATTTAAATAAAGACAAAGTAATACAGAAACATGCAAGCACTTGGCAGAAAAATTAAATCTCTGAGTTTCAAAAGAGAAAAAAATAATAAATTAAAATCAAGCCAAAAATAAAACAAAAAATATGAAAAACAATTTATACATGCATTTTAAATGCTTTGAGGACATTTAAAATAAAATTGACCTTGTCATGATAAATACATCTGCAACCAGGACAATATTTTGCACCGTTCTAACCCCTATAATATAGGCTTAACTTTGTTTTCCAAATAAAAAGCAGGTCTAGAGAACTGTGTAACAAATCACCCCGATACAGTTGCAATACATGTAAGCTATATTTAGTACAAAGCTTGAAGTTCAATCTTGGTGTAACTTGGCAGATCTCCAAATATAGAACCGGTCTTCACAGTAAATTAGTTTTCCTTTACAAGAGTTAACTATGAGCAGTACTGTTATATAATATGTGCTAACAATCCAAAGTCATGATAATGTGTGAATGTAGATACCATAAAGTTGTAGTAATATATAATGAGAACTAGACGTTCATAAATATTATGGTAAGTTTGTGAGGTTATTAGCAGGAAATATCCATAGCCAACAGGACCCTCAAAGCTATATCTTCAGTTAACATAAATATTCCCATTCTAACTTTGTTTCACAATGCTAATGATATAATTTCTCTCTGTGGATATTTTGTATTTTCTGCCAGATGTATATTGAAACATACATATAAAGTATATAACGTTGTACAGCCTAACAGTAACAGCTGAATATATACATTTACAGATTTCATATTCTTTATCTTCAAATATATATGTACATGTACATGTAACAACAGTTGTTTTCGTTAACAAAAATTGAGGTATCATATGCTTAGCAGATCATAACATATTATACATTAACAAGCCTTCCGGCAAAAATATGTGTATATCAAAAATATATTGAAATTAAACATGTTGAGAAAAAAAAAAAGAAAAAAAAAAAAAAAGACGACTGTAATTTCGATGGATTTTTTGTCATAACATTTTATATATGAATATGATGTTTATCTGAAATCTTTTGCTGCCAAATTGTGAGTATCTGTAATTTGTAACCAGTTTGATAGAATTTCATATATTGCTACAACAAATACCAACACTTATATTAGGCCAGTTGACAAAGATACAAGAAGTCCCAAATACATCAACACAATAGGAGATATAACAACTTTGAAACTGAAGATCTTAAAATTAAATTCAAAACAAACTGAGTGTCATGAACATCTATGTAAAGGCAATCTTTCAATCTGAATAAACATAAACCAAAAATGTTGATATAACTCTGAGTAACAACAGCTTTAAATATATCAATGGACAATCAGACCCACTATTTGTTTGTTTATTTACGGTTTACTACATTCATCTCTACATTCATCTCGCAAGTATTAGATGTAGAATTGTAGTATGTATGCGTAATCCCACAATTGAAATTAAGTTAGCTAATGAAGAAAAAGGCAGGTCTATACGAATACCATTTAAAGTTTTCTACATCAATATAAATTATCAGTTAATACCTTTAATAAGAGTTCAATAAAAGGCCTGCAACCAATACAAGATACCTTTATCTTACACTGTACAAGGAATTTAGGGACTAATTGGAAGAAACAGCTTGTCAGTCTCCATTATAAGAGTGACTGACTATTTTCGATGATCAATACCAATCCACACAGAGTTAACACTGGATGGTAATTATATAACATCCAATCACTGCAGCCTACTCATAAACACCTCAGGAACCCATAACAATACTCTGTTTGTCATTAAGTAGAAGTATTTCCACTAATAATATGTGTGTTTCAGGGACGATAACAGTTATTATTAAATGCTCCTGACACTTTGTTTTGCCAGAGACCAATTAAGGATAGACCAAGATGAAAATTCTGATTTTTAATAACAACTGTTAGTTATTAGTGGTTATTTATTAAGTAAATATTGTTTTCCTACTTGTACAGGAAAATAAAACACACACTTTCAAATGACCAACAATCAACAATGGCCTGATGAAAATAACAGATGATGTGGTTGTGGTTATTTTGTCTGAAGATCGTTTTGCTCAAATCTATTTCTTCTCAGATCTTTTTAGTTCCTTCCAGATTTAACAAAAGATTGTGTCAGTTTATTATTAAAGTCTACACTAAATTATTAACAACATTTATACAAAATATGTCAGCCAAACTGCAGATTTATTGTTTAGTTTACTTAGGCTTAACTTTGTACTTGGTACAAATTGTCCACTCTTATTCTGTTTTACTTAAATTCAAGAGAAAACCTGGTAAAAAAAATGATCAAGATAGTTGGAGACACCTCATGTACCTATCCCAATAATAATTGTTTTTATAATTATTTTCGTACCATTTTCTGTATTTCTGTGTTACAGCATATCACAGAATAGTAATTTATGTGCGTATTTTGATGGCCTATTGGTGTATTATGAGTTCAAAACATGGCAGAATACACCGGGTAGGCCGGCCTGCTTATGTGGTACATGTACTGCCAGGATGTATCGAAAGTCGGAAAACGCTAACCACTGAGACACAGCCAGAGACATACTTAAGAAGCATTGTGGATATAAAATGTAGTTTTACTGAAGAATTTAACATAATACATAATAGTGGTATTCAGAAAACCGATAACTTCATCAGGAGATTACTGACGATGGCGTAATAAATGCTGAAAATAAAGTTATCACTTTACGGAATAACACTACTTGTGTATAATCGATAAGTTAAAGTAATTAACAAGGGATAAGAAACAATAAATGATAGTGCATTTCAGTGTTTGGTAATAAAAAAATTGAATAAAATTTTAAAATGCAGTCTAACTATTTATGTACTGGGTAACAGGTTAGTAAGTGGTGTCAAGACCAAAAACAAATAAGCAACAGAACAAATGAAAAATAATTGTAGTTATTTGGTTTTTCTAAATTCTGATTACATCTTGATTAATATATTTTTGTAAAATTCTAACACATTGAAGAAAAAAAAAGATTTGAAATTCTGATTTTTGTTAACAATAATAACAACAGTACTCGATGTTTGTCTGAGGATTTATGACTTATTTAGAGTCATTTACCTCATATCACAGCTTGCCAGCCCACTGGGAGAAGGAAATCAATAGCAACTTTGCTAGAAACAAATGGTGACAAGACACAAAGCCAGCACAGGGCATATGGTGCAATGTGACACCTTATGAGAGCTGTACTGAGAGTATGCTATGCAAAGTTATCCACTCCCTACATAGGTATATACATGTAGCATGGGGGTATATCAGCTATATCTCCATGGTATATAGGTAAATAACTATTTAACCCTTAAATGTCAGTACCTATAAACAAGAGCATTCTTTTCATTTTAAACAGATCTAACATCTAAACTTCCAATAGAAGCGTAAAAGTTTCAGGACACAAATTGATAGAAAAGTGACATGCAATAATCACCAATGATAACATAAAAAAAGAAACATAAGAAAAACCAAATATTTGAATTAAAAAAGTTCTTTCCTAACAACCTCTGTAAAAATAATCTATTAAGTGAGCATAACAACAACAACAACAAACTTCAGTCAATGACAGCAAGGCACAAGATCATACATTTAGATGACAACAGCCAATGAAAGGCTTTGTATCTTACTTGTCAGGGACATTAAATAATTGATGCTCCATGATGTAATCTATCACTCCTTCATCTACTAAATATTTTACGCTCTCTCCTCTGCGTAGAGCTCTCCTGAAAATGACAAACAAATGATAGGTAATGGTATATATAAAAATCAGACCCACTTGATTCTATAAACCCTGTACAGACCTAATACTGTTTTTTTGTTTGTTGGATCAGTGTTTAATGTCAACCTCAACAGTATTTCCTTTATATGACTACAGATTATCCAATTTATACTGTTACTTTCTCCTTACAGTGGAAAACATTGTAAAAACCAGTCTGCGATTGACACAGCCATATCATGTGACTCCCTCATTTACCCCAGAGTTGACCGAGGACCTAATCCTGTTCTTATGCTATTGATTTGTTTGTATGATTAGGGATTTACATCGTACTCAAAGGTATTTCAATTATACGACGACGCGCCAGCACAATGGGTAAAGGAAACCACCCTTAACACCACTGGTAACAAAGAAAGACATCAATGGACAAAAACAGGACAACACAGACAATACAAGACATATCAGCTTACTGTTCCCCTTTAGCTCTGTGGGTAACATGAAGCTCCCTCCAACCACCAGTCTAATGCTATTGACATATAATACATGGTTGACAGGTTGATTGGTTAATGTTTTACACCTGCTTTTTACAAAGATCTGCCACTATAATATCACAAATGATCTTTCACAACATCCTCTGGTAATGTGGCCCTGGTGCATGCTGTCCATTTGCCAAAAAAAAAAAAATATATATATATATTTATTTTAAACGGAGAAAGAAAATTTTGATTTCCTCCAATGTAACTTGAAGCTGGGTCTCTGGCCAGTGGGGCAATCTCTCTGATCGACTGAGCCACAGAAAAACAACCATAAATGCTTACTACAGTTACGGTTAAAAATGTTTTTCTACTGGAAGCACAGCCACACCAACAATGTGTTTTTTTTTTAATCGAGAAATCACTCACATGTGTTTTATTGTTTTGGTTGTTCTGATTGTCTAGTTTTGGCAAATATTTATTTAAGTTGTAGAGAATATTTCCTTGCTTCCCCTACACACCAGTTCATGGACCACCTTCTGTTACCATATTACAGAGGGCCAGCCCAATGAGTGAAGGAAACCACATTCTCCTTCGTTGGCAACAAATAAAGACAGGACAAACACAGGATGTTGACCCGGGCAGCCCTCTGCTCAGTGAAGCCACAATTGAAACAATAAAATATAGTTAACAATAAAATATAGTTAAAAATAACAATTTTCCTCACCTAACTTTGGTAGCACTGATATCATTTTGTATCCATTCTGTTACTATTTGTATATTATTCTGTGAAAAAAAAAAAAGAAAAAAGATTACTAACTAAAACATGGTTACATGTAGTTTGTTTGTTTGTTTGATCGAGGGTTTAACACTGCAGCTATGGTCACTTCACTCATATGATGGAGTGCCAGCCCAATGAATGAAGAGGCTACTGGAAACATAACTACTTAATAATGGATGGGTTTCCTGTTGCCCCTGTAACCAAAGAACAACCCATGACAGAAAAATCCTATCAGTTTTTTTCTTAAAGGAGAAGATACGTGTTTTGATAGTGGGTTTTGGTTGTTTTTTATACTATTTTAGTAGCATAAAGGCTCTCAGATTAAGGAACTGATTAATATTAAGCCAGTAATTCAAGTTTTACAAACCAACACAACCAAAATCCACCGTTTACATGTGTGCCTTCTCCTTTGAGGAACAGGGCAACAGGAAGCTCCTTCCTAACCATGGCATATTTTCTGCTTCGTTGTTTGTTTGTTTCATTGGTGTTTGATGTTGTACTCAAGGGTATTTCACTTATATGACGACAGATTGTCCACTTCACACTGTACACAGCCTTATAACAGTGGAAAACCGAGAGGAAACCTCTTCGAAACCACCCCTGCGATTGCCGGAGCCAAATGTGACTCGCTCATATACCTGAGGGTCAAAAGGAGGACTCAAACCCATGAATGGTAAATCGAAGCATGTTCACCTCAGGAAGCGCACTCGCTACCACTAAGCCACGGCCGCGAGCCCAGATTACTTTGACATAACACAACCAGCACATGCTCTGCTTTATTCTATGAATGATTTGTTAAGGGTGTTAAACGCCACAAGAATCTGGAACAGAAAGAACTGTTTAACCTATGAAGTCTTGTTGT
>JARFOD010002928.1:0-11762 GCA_031763545.1 Mopalia muscosa | reverse complement strand
CAGCAGTTACGATGGCAAAATAAAGCCGAAATATTCAGTCAAAATGAGTCTTTCATTCTTCGGAGTTGCACTACTTGTGTACTAGTTTTTCATGATGTATAATTCACCTGTTCCTCATTTACTTTAGTGCCATAGACACCTGGGATTACAATTAATTTATACTCCTCTACATCTGTGTTTACACCGCACACCGTTCTCTTCTTGCCAAACATTGACAATAAAAGCGTTCTTTTAAAAGCGTAATTTTTCAGACATTAATAGTCCTTCCATTTGCTTAATATTGGCTTTTTTGTTTGGTTGATTGGTTTAAATTTAGCACGGAGTCCAATACAACTTGAAATTCTTGCATAAAAATGACACACGATTTATTTTTTAAGTTGAATGCAAATCTGACCTCAATGCAAGGCTAGAACGATTAAGCTGATGATATACTACATTGGCCAAAACTAGACTTATTGTAATGGTAAAACTTACTCAAATGTCATTTTGTATCCAGATATGAACGTCTAACAAATATCACTGGCTTTGTACAGCATAATAATCTTATTTTATATAAAAAATTCGGGCACGATATATTTGGCCAATTATCTTTATGTACTCAAGCCGCAACCAAACATTCGGTTAATAGTTAAAGTAATCCAGAAAAACACTTAAACTTTTTAACGCTAGCCACTTAGACTTTTTAA
The DNA here is from genome assembly GCA_031763545.1 of Mopalia muscosa. Taxonomy (NCBI): domain Eukaryota; kingdom Metazoa; phylum Mollusca; class Polyplacophora; order Chitonida; family Mopaliidae; genus Mopalia; species Mopalia muscosa. The sequence goes on along the minus strand of JARFOD010002928.1, from coordinate 11,076 downwards.
CGCTAGCCAGAGGACTGACTGATTTAGTTGCCACAGAGTAAATGAAAAATTGTGTGCAACTGTGCAATTTGACAGGTGTTATTTTATCCAATGGATAAATTACACAAGTTTGAGTTCAATGACAATAAAGGTGTTAGTATAAAATTTAAAAAAAACAATTGTGATAAATGCGTTTCTGACACTATGCCTTTTATGTTTTCCTTCACATGGTACTAGTTGAAATGAAAGACATGTAGTACTGCCTTGCAGAATGTCCATATTTTTCACTGAATAGAAAATACATCTCAAAGTGTCATGTTCGTACTAAGCATTGTTAGAACATGTGATTTGTTTAACGTGTTTCTTCTACAACTAATTCGTGCGCAGTTCCTAAACAAATTCAGATTTTTTGAATATGTCATTGTTGGACAATGATCGCTTTAAATTAAATGTATGTTCTATGTTTTTTATTATTAATAAACACTTAAAGTGTGTAGTGTTTTGGGTTGTACTGTTAATTCCATTTCCATTGGAGTGGTACCTTTATAGGAAAAGTTTCATATAACGTCCGTTAAGAAACTTGGGGTGACTTTTGATAGACAGGGGACTTCTTTTTGCTATTTTTAGTAATTAATATATGTTTAAGGATAAATTACGGAAGATAAAGAAGTGTGTAGATATATGCACACCAGCGTAGTGAGTTACGTTCTAGCGTGAAACCTTACTATTTTTAGACATTTGAAAGGAATCCACAGAAATCTTCCAACATTAGGTTTATTGAACGCCACTGCCATAAATAATTACAATTTAATAGTATAAAACAGAATGTCACTGTTGCCAAAATGAAGAAGTAGATTTGACATTTTGTAATAAGCAAATATTTTTGTAATTACAAAAAACAATCCAAATAATATATGGGCTGTCTTCACCTTATACACGAAATTCGTCGATACATACTCGTTATGATTTTACAAGCGAGGAAAACCAACTATTTCATCATTTTCTTTCGTTTTATACGTTTTATTCGAAAAAAAGTTTTGTTTTTGACCTGTCTTGGAATGACGCATGCATGACAAGACAAACCAACTGCCTGTAATATTGGCTGGTTTTGATGTTAGTTCGTCCTTTCTTTCACGTATCATTTAGTGTTATTTTTTCTTTGTTTATGGCGCATTTATTAAAGAAGTGTGTATGTCGCTAAAATATTTCAACCTTTTTTTTTTCGCTGTATTATATTATAATTATATTTATGGTTGGCTTACGTGTATTTCGACAAAGAAAGAGAAGTAGAAAAGGAAGAGTTACAATTCACTGACATTGGTTCCATACAGTTTTGTTATATCTTGTTGTGGATTTTAGCGACTATTTTCCATATAGGAGTTAATTCTGACATAGCAAGACTCCGCACCCTCTTCCCCTCTCCCTCCACGCCTTCCCCACGACAATGAATTTTAATCACACGTATAGTTTAAGTCGGCACCCAGACTGGCACACAATCCAATACAGTTACCATTTCCGATTCTGGACACAGACAATCTTAAATAAATGAAAAGGCACAAGTAGACCCAACAATTTCTTGTTGCTAGCATTGAATTATTAATAGGAGCCATTTCCCAATGGGGACTTGGTGGACTAATTCTTGAACCTCGACGTTAAAGCTTAACCTCTGACATCCAGTTTCCATGAATTGCGTTAGGAATTTGAAACCCATCCCAAATTAAATTGGAATAGAGCGACTGTATAAAGTGGTTTCCACAAATGGTATTCGCAGTGACAAGATATTTTTAGTTTTCTTGTTGGAATCCAATTGAACATGTACGATGATATTTTTAATACAGCTTTATTAATTGGTATTCCGACAATAAAAATATAAACAATGCCAAACTCTCGGTACCCTACAGCCCCGTGAGGGAGCGGGTGGGCCATGGCCCTGCTTAATGTTAAGCTTCAATTCCGATGTACACGTCTCATTTAAAACAAGCAATTAATCCATAAGCGATTTTTTTGTTTTGAGTATTTAATTTTGCTTTCAAATCAGGAACTAAAAAAATGCATTGTTGTAATCATGACGGATGCTCAGTTTAAATGTTTTGCTGGATGAGCTTATTTCCGGTGCGCTTTTTATTCCGTTCATTTTATAAAATTTTAATCGGCTTCGAAATCTTTGATAATGGTTTTCTTACAGAAATCCACACATTTTTCAGATGTTGGTAAAGATAAAAGAAAGTTGCATCCTCGGTTCAATTCAGCGAAAATCGATTCGTAATCGCCTCCATCGACCTTAAGATGATACTAATCTAAAACTGGCTTCTCTCCAACGTTGGATGCCCAAGTAAAATCAACAAATCAATCCACCTTAAGGAAAACAATTACAGATTTCTCTGGGGACATAATCACTGGGCTCGACTATAATGGTTCAGTCCTGTCATGGTTGAGTTAATTTGCAAGTTGAACTAGAAAACCAGTTCAAAGTGTGTTACAATGTGAGGCAATATGGATACTTTTTATTGTGATTAATTTGTGTCTACACAATAAGCCCTGTATTCGAAGTAGGTGACGAACAAAGAGCTAGGGGAGTATCGTTAAAGAGTAGCGAGACTGTTTCATGCGCTGTTTTAAAGAGGAGCCAAACAGAAACCTATGACTCCACCGCTAGTCAAGGGCAAAATTTTGACTTTTTTTTTCCTTTCTGAAATCTCCTTTTCATAATCTCGATTATACAAAAAGTTCTACAAAAAGTTAAGTATTTTAGAATGCTTTTTTAAAAATTTAAATTGTAAAATGCCTGCTCTAAACATCTGTATCGAAAGACGGAAGGGATTAAAATATAGATGACAATATATTTAGAATCTTAAAGTCTTCCGCTTTGTAAATATATATGGTGTTATTATGATAATCTTCTGGAAATACCCGCAAAAGCAACGAAAATATAAGAGTAGCATTTATTACTCCTGACAAGAGGTAGAGTCCTTAAGCGCTTTGGACTTGTAGAGCAATAATCGGCCGCCATTATTCATTTATTGTTGGTATATACAAAATGGGTGTCATCGTCACATCCTGCCGCTACAATTTCCAAAAGAATTCAGTGGTTCAACTCAATTGGACAACTTTAAGTGATTGGCCTACATTATTTTTGTTGCAAGTGACATCAGAATGGGTTTCTAAGCCAATTGGTCATTGTGATAAGAGTGAAAAACTTGTGTTCAAGTCCATTTACACAAACCAACAATTTTTACCTGGGTCGAATGGAGATCACTGGGTATAATGTATGATATAGAGTTAAGTAATACAAAGTACAGCTGATTCCTATTTCGATGTACCATTCACGGGATTGTCCATGTGTCGACCATCGGGTATTTGAGTGAGCCACTCGATGAGTCTCCGACAGTCACGGGCATGGTTTTTACGAGTTTTTCCGCTGTAATTAGGAGCTGAACAGTGTGAAGTAGACTATTCTACGTCATATAAACGAAAAGTAGTGATGATAACTCGACCATTGGGCGAATGTTATAGCACGAAATACAAACAATACAAGAACGAAGAAGTCATACATCTAATTGCTATGAATTATAATTTTTCGCCCCGGCGTACCAATGGACTATCTTTTGGCTATAAGTGATGAAACAAGCGATATTCACATAGGGCCGTATGCATAAAAGAGGTTCAGCCATAGTTTAGCTTAAACTAAGGATAAACTCCTGATAAATTACTACTGATATGCATAAACCTGGTTTAAGCTGAACCATAGAATACGGCTAAACTTGGTTTAGACATCGGTATGCACAATTGTAGTTTAGCCAAAACCATGATGTAAACATTCACAAAACACGCGGGTTAGCTAAACCAACACGAGGACTTGTTTAAGACACGTTTAACAACAATGTGGTACCACTTTGGATTTATTATATCTTGCAATCTTTTTCAATGCATATATCGACAGTTTACAACAAATTGCGTACACACAGTATTCAGCAAATGACATCCACAGTTTTCTTTTCATCATATGTTGAAGTTGTATATGGTAGGAAGATCATACGTATTTATTGCATTCTTTATTTTAAAGAATATCAACATAATACTAAATTTAACTGTCCAGAGTAATGACGCCATACCACAATAAGGCACAAAGTGTAGTAACTGTTTACAGTGTCTACCTAGTAACGTACTAATAGAATCATACGATTTGCTGTAAGACGATTTTAATTATTGGTAAAGTGATCAGCAATTAACCTTGCACAGACACGGCCCCGTCTATATATTGGTCTGGTACATCAGGGTGAATTGGCTGGTTATCATCGTCATCTCATCCTGAAAGTCTGGGTCCCCTTAAAATTGAGATATTATGCAGGATTGCAGTTGCAATGATAACAGCAAAACTTGTCCCCAATTTGAGACGAAGGGTGTACTGGAGGCAGGCAAATATTCTCTCCCAACAACGGAAGAGTCGTTCAACCAAAGACCGCATGTGTCTCTGCGCCCTATTGTAGTTTGTTTCAGCCGATGTAATTGGATTAGCCGGTAACTCAATGTCGCTAAACCGCAGTATTTGCCTACGCCAAGGTTTAGCATATCCGATGTTTTGTTATTCTCAGTTTAACTAAACTCCTTTTGGTGCATACCACTTTTCTTAAACCAAGAACAGTAGTTTAACTATCCTGAGTTAGGATCAACTATGGTTTATTTACACCACTTGTATGCACACGACCCATAGAAGATAACCTTTTGTGCTAAACCGTCAAACTCATTTGGCCGGCCCTGCCAGTTTTCAATCGTTTGTTTGTTTTAAACATTCCCGGTCAATAACATATACACTGTTGGTACAGTGATCCGTTGTTTTTTTTAATTTTTTGCATTGGGACCAGGATGAATATATTTACATTGAACCTTTCATCTTATTGAACGCAAAGAAAACAAAATATATGAAAAAGGAAGACAGGATGGGAACTTGAGATCTTGTTTTGAATATAAAAACATCACTCAGTAAATTAAATACAATTATAACGATGCCTCCTGATGTTAAATTCAGGCCATTTACTCTTTCAGTTATGAAATAACGTTAATAACATTAGTAGTTATTGTTAAGAGATCTAATATCAGATATGTTATTATCTTATTGACCTCACCGGTATAACATATATATGGTTTACAAAGTTTACATCAACAGGATTTTGTTTACCTTAGTGATATACTCATGTATCAATTTCTAACTCAAACAAAAACATTATGTTGTTCATAATAAATAAGTAGTTTTATGCCAGGATTGGTGTGTTTTGTCAAAACACGAAAACATTTTCCTAGTTCATACTTTGGTTATTTTGGGTTCAGGTAAACACAGTGGTAAACAAGGTGTTTCCACCGTGACAGCGCCGGGTGATTGGTTACGATTTATCATTTGCTTTGATAAAATTCAGAATCAGTATAATCTAATGATGTTAGGATAGATAAGATAGATAAGAGCTAGTGTTCATTAAAGCTGATCAAAAGTGGAATATTTAAATAAGTTACTCAAAGATATTGTGTATTGATTGAAAAATCGACTTTGTCGAAAAATATTTCTAAAGAACAAAGAAGCCACATTTTTTTTACTTGGTACGCCTTATAGACGCCCTTCTTTACTCACAGTTATGTTACCGGACTATTGTATGTAATATTAGTACTTGTTAGCAACGAATGAAAGGGTTGTTTTTTTATATATTGTGACAATTTGTATAGAGGTGCAATAATTTTTGACAAATTCTGTGTCAATTGAAAGAAAATTAAATAATTTTTCTTCTCAATTATCGCTAAGTCTTATTTGCAGCAGCGCATGGTTTCAGGAAAACTTTTTTTATTAACTTTTTGGTATGGGATTTTAGATGTTCTATCACGTTTGCAAATTGACATTTGCTCAGTAATGTTGCCAAATGTGTACAGGTTTTCCGGTGAAGTGAGCTGATTGCGCTTTTATTTCTATTTTTGTTGCTTTTACCACATCCAGGTATTCTGTTGCCATTTACGTTTTAACGGATGCTGGGGATAATTTATTACCCTGGGGATAATTAAGATATATCACTTACTTTACATAATATAAAAATGAAGCCATCATGTTTGATAGCCGTATGTGTCAGAAATTATAAATGAGCAGTCCACCCTTTCCCATAATTATCAGTTAAGAATAACTGATAATAAGTATTTATATATACAAGGTGATCCTAGGGTTTAATTATAAGGCATTTATACAAAGCGGATCCACTTAACAGAGGCCAGCTGAAGAGCATTCTTCAGCAAACATTGCGTGGCAGGTTTCCGGTGTAAGTTAACTTCTGCTTATATTATATTATGTTGCATGTAAAACAACAGAAGTTATGCTACTGTTATTTGTTTTTCTCCCTTGTAAAATTGCGTTGGACGAGTCATAGCTATTAGATCCAAGTGGGCATTGCTTTGATCACAGACAAAGTCTAATACGTTTTGTCGTTTAAGAACTAAAGCCTGTCTTAAAATAAGCATGAAGTTCCTGACTATATCACAGACTTTCGAATGAGTTTACCATTTTATTAAGCTTCAAAAGTACAAGGCAAGTTTACGCCTACGTTTGGAACGATTTTTTTTTTTTATAATTAGGAAAATGGATTTCATGTTGCCAGGTTATGTCGTGGGCTTTGATAATTATATTTTTCTTCCTTTTAAAATAATGAATTGTACACAAGCTAACACACTCACACCTTTGAACACAGCCGAGTCTTGCGGATTATTTACATGAATAAGCATTTTCTACTCTTGACAGGAGGCATTAGTACATGTAACTCTTGAGGACTAACACATAAGTAATGTGCACTTTATAGGCAAGTCATTTATTAAACTGGCGCCTAACATAGTCAATAAACTCTTCTAATTAGTCCGTCAGTAGTATAGAAAATGTAATTCAGATATAATTTACTATCACATAATTGGTTTGCTCTTTATCAAGTATATCGGCGCAGTGGGACAGTTTGTTACCCAGTATATATAGAATGTGCGGTGGTTCTGGTGGCCCGTAGGCCTACCATTACACATAATGAGGAAAGGTTGTTCTTTAGTCAGTATAGTGGTTCAGCACCACGAAACCTAGGCGTAAAAGTGGTCCTTTATAATTTATATTGGAATACCCCTTTTACAACCACAAGAGGGCTTGTTTATGACCAAGACGGGAAACAGCGAAAAACGGCGCAGAAAAAGTCTTCCAAAAGAGTTTTTGTTATATTTTGATGCCATTAAATTATTGCGATTGTGAAGCAGACACGTTTTAAACTTAGCAAAATCCGATTTCCATATGTGTGCTGTAAGTTTTATAAACCTTTGAATACAACGTTTAAAGTGGGTGATCATGGCTATGTTTTATTATTGTAATTTTGCTGGATGTACACTCGCACACTGGGATGTAACAGGTCTTCATCCTCCTGGAAATTGAACAACAGCATAACACCCCAAGTTTGTTAGCAATAATTATTATGTAAATAGCTGCTTTTGTATTTGATTACTTAACCATTGGGACGCTCTGTCAGAGAGAGCTTGTTAAGGGAGGGAATCAAAACAGCCATAAACAAAAGAGCTGTTTTCTCATTCTAAAATATAATCAATTCTACTTCCTACATCGATACATTGACTCTACGATACACCCAGGTCATCTTGTTTTGTATGCACGTCATTTATTTGGTGGTCTGGGACATACATTCCCAAATATTGGCGAAATTAATGCGCGATGGTCTGGCATAGCGTATGAGAGTTCTCTTTAGTCATGTTCTTTGTATAAAGAATACGATTGCTGTGTTTCTCGAGGGGTTAGAATAATAGATATAGCACGGTGATGATCAGAAAAAATGAGCCAGATGTAAGCTAGCGCTGTCTGCGTCAAGGCCCTGGAGGATTCTTTGGACACACACGCCTGTAAGGTAAACTGACGCTATATTTTGGTAAACTTTGTGTGTTTGTTGTCTGTTGTGATTTCTGTAAGCAGTAAGCACGCCGCTAAACGTAAAATAAATTTAAACGATGTGTAAAACCCATCGTCTCTAGCCAAGGGTTACTATTCCGAGCTACTCTGCATTTGAACCCTTGGCGGATAACTCAGGTATAATAGGACTCGGCTTCCAAGTGATTGGATGCATAGGAACTTCTACGCATCCAATCAGATGTTGTGCTATTAGAAGACTTGGCTAGTGAATTTGGCGGCGAACGTAACTGTTAACCGTGGGAGTTAGCTATGACCTTGTTTATCCGCCAGATGGCGTAGCTGAAACTCTTATTGTACATTAATCATCTGCCAATGGTTCAAAAGCAGAGTAGCTCGGAATAGTAACCCTTGGCTAGAGAAAATGCGTAAAACCTCAATAAACATGTTGATATAAATTAGTATGATGGCATGTGATATGTCAATCCATTAAATGCAGTTGGAGTTTAAAGGCTTATTGTAAAATTATCATCTGCAAACCGCTGACAAAATCAAGCTTTCAATTTTAACCCAATGAGGTTCGGAATTTCTTATTCCCTGACATAGTTCCTGAAAACGTAGTTGACCGTATGAGATCTGTCTTTAATTTGTCTCGTTTTTTTTAGCTGTAGGGTAGTGTCAGCCATAATAACCCTATTCATCATCGCAAGCCGAATCTAACCAGGGCTGCTGTCAGACAATACCACTTACATTACCTACAGCAATATACTCTGATAACATACACGGGAAATGAAGTTTTCTGTAGTTAAAGAGAAAAATGATTCGTCTCCATAACTTGCCATGCTGGACTTCAATTATTGGTTTCAATCAGATCAAACGAAATTACCATCTAAAACTCTTAATGTAGACAACGTGGGCTTCAACAAATGGTTTGACAGTAATAAACGGCCCAAATGGCCCAAACTTGATTGAAAAAAGAGAAATCGCTCTTGTCTCTCGCTGCTGACCTCTGGTACTTATTCTGTCTCTTTACACTATGGAATCATGAACTTATGAGGGACACTTAATTAAACCTTGTCCAGGAAAGTTCTATGAGTATACGGTTCTACATGTGTATATGTACGCTTGTTTTAAGAGCTGCTTATTCGGATGATTTATGTAATAGCTACCACAATTTTAAGACGACGAACAGTTATATTAAAAAATTTGCGTATGGGGTTTTACTCGGAAACTTTGGTTATTTCACTTCACTGTGTGTCAACCAAAACTTTCAAACGAAACCATGTCGGATGACACTTGTAACAAAGAATAACGAGACAGGACAACCATCCGATCGAAAACAAAATGCCAGAACAGACTAACTTCATCAAAACATAGGGCAACTCTAGGGCGTATTTAACGTTCAGTCTTTTAGTCATGATAGAAAGCCTTTTTCTTTTAAACATTGGGGAACATGAATAAATTACACTAATCGAATCGAGACTCAATATACGATCACCATCTGATGTTATTCGATCAACTTTCTTCCAATTTAGCTGTTTCCACAATCCTATGACGAACTACATAAAGTGTTATACACGGCCATCCATCATGCCACATATAGTGTACACACGGCCTTGGCTAAGCGGTAGCTTGTGCGCTTACTAACCCTACTTTGATTTATTGTTCACTGGATGGAGTCCGTCTGTCGACCATCAGTTATAGGAGTGAGTCACACGATGTGACAATCGCTGTGGTGGTTTTTAACGAGGTTTCCTCCGTGTAAAGTGGAAAATCCGTCGCCATATAAGTGAAATATCATTGAGTACGACATTAACACTCAGTCACATAAACTTCAGCGAGTGGCAGCACTTATAGATAACAATTCCAGTAACTCTCGCACTAAAAAAATAGTTGAATTTGGTAACTTGCATTTCAATCACTTGCATATGTCCAAGGTTTTTTTTAAGTGGTTTCATCAAGCGGAATTATCAATTATCAAGGTGTTATGGTTATTAAAGTTTTAGAATCATTTCAATTATTTTATGTAGGCAATACATCTCTATTATATGCAGATTAATAAATAACCTTCCAAAACATATGAGATACAACCATTTTGATGTAATCCTGCTCAGAAATAATATATTACCCTATAGCAAGAAACGTTTTATATGCACAATAAACCTGTACCCTATATGTCATTAAAGAAACATATATATAGCTTTTGGCTCGAGAATCTGGCTGATGTTGCAATTTTTTTTATATAATTTATTTGAGCCAGTTTTAGTGTGTTTCGTTTCTACATAGCTTATTCTGGTGAATTGAGACAACTGCTGTATAAATATGTAATCGACGTTAATCGCACTGTTAACCTAATATAGAACTCTTTATCTGACGTTTAAGCTCGGTTGCTTCTATGTATTTAAACAAAATCGTTGAATGTACGTTCATATTTATTGATATAGATGAAGTTAGTACTCTCTCGAGAGAGCTTTAAATTGAATTGTAATATCCTATAAACATCGATTACCAATAGGAATAATTGATTGCTTATTTTTGACATCACGTTTTTATCATAACCCAGAATATATTATAAGGTACCTTTGTTTCTCTGGTGGTTCAATTATTTAAACTACAAAACGATATAACAGTATGAGAGTAAGAGACCTCGTGTTGTGTCTGCCTGGTAGTTGTAGTATTTGTCAAAGGTCAATACTTTAATAACAAACTCATTGGCACCAGTTAGATGGAAGTTAATTCATATGTATGTTGTAGTTGTTGCGTTGTTGCTGGAAAATGATAGTATTGTCAAGGTCAGATTGATTTGTAACCGTCTTTCTTGATTTAAAATATTATTGAATGCTGTTTAGCACCGAAAAACAGTGTATTTCATCTAATGACGGCCATGTTTAGACGTAAAGATTTGTTAGTTTGTTTGATTGGGGTTTAACGCTGTAATTTGTATTCATATCGTAAAGTCACATTTTACGATATTTTACCAGTCATGCGCTCTTGCTAAGTGCAGTTTAGTTAAAGAGCAATAAGGCTGTCTTTAGTTAACACTTGAGAAAAATTAACTTTACAACAGCATGGATTGTTTGTTTGTTTGTTTGTTTGTTTGGTGTTTAACGTCGTACTCAAGGGTAATTCACTTATATGACACCGGGCGCAAATACAGAACATCACAAACCAATCTGCTGCCTATTACC
>JARFOD010002917.1:0-25556 GCA_031763545.1 Mopalia muscosa | reverse complement strand
ACCCTGTAGTATTGCTTTTAACATCTTGAGCCAGGTGGGGGAGTGGGTTGGCCAGTCCTGCAGAATACTGGACCTCAGTAAATTTACCAGTCCACAAGATTTTTTTTCGGTCAGAGACCGAGAATTTTCTGTAAAAGGAAACACTGTATCAGGCTTAAAAGATCATCGTGAAAACTTTTATTTTGGAAAGGTGGTAGACTATGCCATGGGTTTGGCTGAAAAGTATAAGATTGTTGAATATGATACACCAATCTCTGCTCGCTATGATGACTTCCACAGAGTTTCGTGACATCTACAGTTGGCCACTCAACAAATGTCTCAAGTTGGCCATATTACTGCGGAGCTTTACCGTCGTTTCGGTGTTGAGCAGAATTCTATCTGAAAGGCTACTGCATATTGTTCTCCAAGAAATGGCAACTTTTTGGATGAATCAGCTATCACCAATTTTGCTTCCTTCTACAGCTTCGAGTGAAAAGTCAAGAGTTAGGTCTTCTCTCAGTTTAGCACACTGATTGAGGTGTTTGATGACATTGACCAACATTTTTCCTTCCATATATTGACTATATAGAACTCTCATTAGGATTCCTCAAACATCATGTACAGTTGAACGTCTGTTCTCATCAGTGAAACGTGTAAAAACAAGATTGTGATCGAGGATGACTACCCTGAGACTGAACAGTCTAGTTCTATTATTCTTTGAAAAGGATTTGACTTGTTCTTTGGACCGGAATGCAATTTTAATTGTATTCAAACAAAATAAAAATCGACAACTTATGTAATTACTCAGTGCCCATGGACTGATATTTCTTTTAATTTTAAAGTTTTGTATGTTGTCCTCCCTATTGTATCAAAGGGATAGAGAAGGTGATCACGCAAGATCTAGTGCTGATGTACACCGTTATGGTAAGATATGTATTTTGTTTTAGGATGTAAAAGACCTGATATAGCCATTGCTGCTGAGCCGTCTATAAACCCTAACTCAAACATTGTATTTTGTAAGAGGATATTTTGTATAAAACGTAATAAATTTATTTGTATTGGACTATTGGTTATTGGATAGATCTTTTTAAAATATTGTAAACAAAGAAATGCTTGTGATAAGCTGTATTACGCTATATCGAAGCTACAAATTTTTTTTCGTTTTGTATTGCACCCCCTAATTTGTATTAGCCCCCCCAAAAGTCTCAATCTAGCTACGTGCCTGTATCAAACTAGTAGACATCCGCTCTCGGGAGCCTATGTCATTCCTCATTGATTACTACATTGTATATATAAATAGAGAAGATGGGCAGTATTGCCCACAAACGTTGAATAACAAAAAATCAACCAAAATAAAACTCACCTGGAATGTTTAACATATCCGCCGGCTTACTGCGGTTGTCATTTTGTAAAACTAAACATAGATGCCCTTGCCATCAATAGTTTGTACTTAGCGATATTCCGTCACTTGTCCGCTGCTCGCCATTTTTGGAATTTATAAATTAACCAGCGGGTTTTTCTCAGTTGATACAAGTTTCTGTAAATTAAGTGTAAATTAATATACTAGTTCACCCCATCTTGCTCATATTCTTCATACAATAAGATCAAACAAGAACTTGGTTTTGGAAGGAGGATTGTTTCAGTTTATTCATGACAAACACCTCACCACTGCCATGACACCATAAACATAACATACAAATGAACGGTTACAATACATTATCGATCACAGTTTACTTATGTAATTTAAAAAAGTCAGCATTACAACAATTAAGGCAATTACTCATTATTCTGTTTCATAAAATCATTATTCCGGCTTATAACAGATTTTAACACTGGCATATATAAAACTCTCTATTGGAAGGCTTTCGCTTTGAAAAGCCTTTATAACAATATTAACAAGGAATGTAATAAATCGAATCTTCAGTAATCACCCCCCTTGCCTGCCGACACAAAAAATTTGCCTCTTAAGGAAAATATTCATACAAAATCGAATATCACAATATGTTCATCCGTCAGTAGGAATAATGCTAGATGACAGTGTAGTGCATGTTTATAGAATCTCCCATGGCCTTGCCCTGGTTCAAAGGTCGCGTCTTCCAAATAAGGAGAGTCTGGAGCTGGTAAGGTGTTTCTTATAGAACAGAAGTCTCATCAACTGTGCAATCGCGCTGGTTAATGCCTACCGGTATATTTAAAAAATGGCAAGTGGCTGACAAGCGACGGAAAATTGCTAAGTATAAACTTTTGACGACAGCAAGGACATTGTTTAGTTTTACAAAATGACACAGCCCAGTAAGCTGGCGGATATGTTAAAGACTCCTAGTGACTTCTTTTTTGGTTGGTTTGTTGTTATTTTTTGTTTGTGGCCATATTGTGATTAAACTGCGAAAGCTCGTTTTCCATCTTCTCTATTTATATATACAATGTAATAATCAATGACGTATGACATAGGCTCCAGAGAGCGGATGTCGACTAGCTTGATACAAATGTCTGTGGTTGTACCTGATGATGAGACGATGTTTCCTTAAAAGCTGTTCTATTATTTGTAAATATGTCCAAAGTAAAATGGGGCCTTCGTGGCTTAGTGGTTGCAAGTGTACTTCCTAAACTGAACCTGCTTCGATTTACCGTTCACGGGATCGAGGTTGCTGTCGACCATCAGGTATATGAGGTTTCCTTTCGGTTTTCCAACGTAATAAGGCCGTGTACAGTGTGAAGTGGACAATCCATTGTTATATAAGTGATATACCCTAGAGTACGATGTTAAACACCAATAAAACAAAAAACAAACAAACCAAAGTAAAATGTGTGATTTTATAGTCTTCATTATTATTTTCAATCTTAGAGATTCTATCTAATAACTAGAAATGAGTAATAGATTTCAGGAGGCCCCTTGGCCTTGGTTCAGTGTTGAGCGTGTAGTACTACTGATCCTTCCTAGATGTACTGCCCACAGGATGGCTTCCCCTTGTCAACCTCAGGTATATAAGGGGGTCACACGAGGTAGCTCTGTCAATTTAAAGGTAGTTTTTACGAGGTTTCCTCTCCATTCTCCATTTAAAATACCCCCGATTTAGTACTTATAAAACAAGGCTATTAAAAAATATAGAATTGCCTGTTCCCCACGGCATCTTGACGGCCAATAGATATTGGATTGGTTGTGGTGTCTTTGTGTTAATATGTACACATTGACATGAATGTGACATAAAACACTTATCAATCAATCAATCAATACATTGACATTCAATACACCGTGATAATTTGCCATTGCTTTTCTTTTAGTTTGTCATTTTTTGTTACCAGTAACGTTGAAGTGGTTTCCTTCACTGCTTGAGCATGCTGTCTACTGAGTGTTGTAACCTTTAGTATGTTGTAAAACACCAAGTCACCACATAACCATATTTAGTACATTTGTCAATACAATAATGATGGCCAATCCACTGTGTATGTAAGGGTAATGCTGTATTGGAGAATTAAAGAATTCCTCAAGCTTCGAAGTTGTAAATTGTACCTGTCCTATTGTACCTGGCCGATTCCAAACTATAATATACAATCTGGTTGATGATGCAAACTTGGCTGGAAATGTGTTAAAACTTGATCGACGGCAAACATTTATACTATCGTTTTTTTTTTTGGAACTTGGCATTTTAATGTTTGTACCATGTTATATCACATAATGCTTTATCTTGAATACCAGCTCTATGGCTTAATTTACAAGACACCCTGCAATGGTTGTTTAGATTGAGTGAAGTTTACAAATTCTATACACAGACCAGGATGTGAATGGCTCAGATATAAACAAAGACATCTGGTAATATTACAGGAGTGTAATTGGAGAAATAGCCAGACATGTTTGACCTGCCCACCAAATTCCTAACTTCAAAACTCACTGTCAAACCAAAGACAAACTCCTGAAATCTAAACTCTTTTCTGATAGACCCAAGAGTTCTTTTCTAAGCAATTTGTCCTCAGAGAGAACGGAGAGGTAGAAATTCAATCTCCTTGGTTACAGATCTACGAACACATTTAACACAGGAGCCATTTGGGGGAATCTCGGATGTATATCGCCTTCAAGAAGAGTGTATTAATTAGTAGCACTGAGTATTAATAACGCTCACATGGCATCCTCATTTAAATATGTAAAATATCAATAATGCCTTATGGATTTTAAAAAGTAGTCCATTACAAACATGTACTTGTATATCATTATTAATAAAATCTGTTCTTTATTTACTTAATAAATCTCTTGTACTACATATGTTTACTGTTGTATTAAAAACAAAACTTAACCTCATTTTACCAAATCCTTTATTATGAGCAACACAGAAAAAATATCTTTAAGCTGTACTGAGTATGGCATTAAACAAAAAATCAAGCTGTACTGATGGTAAGAGACAAGTGGTTCATGAGCATATCAATGTTAAGTTTATCAATCTTGCCAGAATCAATAAAATCTCTTACAAAGATCCAAGGAAATTTTTCAAGACATTCTGAGACATTATCGTGTCCGATTAAAAGATAAAAGTGAATGAAGTATGTGGTAAACACGTACCTCCAGTGATAGCATGTAAACCACATGGCCAGCCAGAGCGCCATGCAGAGATGAGAATCGTGTAAGCTGTTAACTAACACATCCAGAAACGTGTCAGTTTTAATGTTATAGCAGGATTTCTGGTACCTGTTTTTTATTTTTTGAAGATAAAATCACACATTACAGAATATTGCTGTACTTTACCAAAAAATTAGTCAGATCCTCTTGAATATACAGAGAACCAATTTCAGTTAGGAAGATTGGGAAAATTAAAAACGCCTTCCCCACTGTAAGATATACATGTTTCTCCCATTTAAGAGGTTATTTTGGGCAGGAATTGGTAAGTTAATCAAACATACTGATATTATATCTCGTGGATGAGAGACATTGAGACAAATTACTACATACTCGGGTACATTTATATTCATGAAATAATTTCTTGGACTAAGCTACTAAATTTACTCCTATACAAAAATAATTCGTTGAATCAAGTTACAAATATTGTAAATTCTTATACTCAAGGTAATTCGAATAATTAGATCTAAATAGATCTAGCCCCGTGAGGGAGCAGGTGGGCCATCGCCCTGCAGAATACTCCCTCGGCTTCCTCGGTCGATCGTAAGAGGCGAGAAAAGAGGTTGCTTTCTGTTGCCCTGGTGTTCGCAGAGCTAAAGGGTAATGGGAAGAGATTTGTTTGTGATCTGTATTTGTGTCCATCGTCATATAAGTGAAAAGTTAAACACCAATCAAACAATCAAACAAACTAAATATATCTAAAATGCTCTCTGTGTTTTGTTTGGCGGACTTTTGTGAACACCAGTATGCTTTATAACCTAATTGGACACTGCAAGTAAGGTGTTTGTGTTGGATCTCAGAAGCAACAAACAAAACTGGGAACGTTTTAGATCTGATTTTAATTAGATTGTTCTTATATTAGCCAAGTTATCAATTTTTATTACTATTATTTACCTGTTTCATATGAATTGTAAAATATTAAATAAAATGTGAAAACCTGTGTGAAAAATTTTAAATAAAATAGAATTTTTCTTTGCTTATAACTTCTCAATAGATATTTTATATTACTTTGGTGCCCACTCTAAATTTGACAAAAACATAACAAGTTTAAAATTTAAGTTTTCTTTTTTCATAATGTGCCATATCCTCCAATTGCAAACAAATGCTTCATTTATTTGTTTTTGAAGGATATGGAACTTTATTAAAATATATTTTTTTTAAATTTGTGATGTTTTAGGATATTTAGAAATGAGTACTTAGGTGATGAACAAAAACATCCAGCATGGCTGCTTGCTGGTTAACCCAAAATGAATTTGGATGTGATAAAAAGCTGGGAAAGGAAGTGTGGCAAATTAGAACTTTTCTCTTTACACCAGATATTATCTAGTCTAAGGCTGTGTCCAGAACTACCAAAAATTCTAATAAAACAAAAAAAAAAAAAATGTTATTTTCTGTAACTGACATTTTTAAACCACTATATAAATTTTTGTTTTTTAAATGTTAAATTATGTGAACACTATCATTTAAAATCTATTGTTCCACTGTTAAATGTCTGATTATTAGGGTTTTTATCATAGTCATCTTCTCAGAAGAAGCTGTGTACTCCATTAATACACAGCCATGTTCAAAGAGATAAAGTCCAGAAATCTGACGCTGTGAAATCTAACAAAATATCAGCAAGATAAAAATGTGTTAATTTGTTCATGCACTTTGTAGAAAATGGAAAATTGTTAATAGAATTTTAGTCATCAGAAATTTGGCAGTAGTGTACAGAGTCTGTTCAATGTCACTGTGATAAACAGAGTGAAATGTGATGCAAATGATATACTACAATGTACAAGCAGAATATGATAGAGAAAATGTGTTAATTTGTTTATATACTTACTAAGAAAAACTTCATTACATATTTTCATAAGGCTCTTATCAGAAACTTGGCAATGTGAGTGTGTGATAATACTGAAATGAATTTGAAAGTAAAATATTATTTGCATGATTCAGTTTATTGACAAAAAATAAATTTGGCAATGGTTGAAGATTTTGTTGATAGTAAATGATATTGAAGTGATATAAAATGCTTTCAATTTTTTTTGCTGTCTGAATAAATATTTTTACACACATTAATTAACACCAGAGTCTTATTTCGTCCAAACTTACAGTGGATGTAATCTTAAAACAAAGCAGTTTAAAGCTTCTAATAAACTATGTTAAAATGTTTTTAAATAATTCCTTTAAAATTGTCAGAGATGTGGAAGTTCTATTTTGTTTAATTTGGTACTTTATTGCATAAAATGTTGAAACATGTAATTCCATTGATGATTTGAGTGTGTAAGCAGTGCAAATCCATCCCAGAAAGCTTTATTTTCCTCTACCTTTCCACACACTATTGCCTCATCTTCAGGAGTTCAAAGAGGCAGTAGCATCTGATTACACTCAGGGCTTAGCAAAGTAAACAATAGTCAACTTTAGAAGGATGGGTAAAATTACACTTTATATGTAAAATTATGTTAAAATGTACCAATTTCACAGACTTGTGAATTTGTCATTAGTAAATGTCATGTTAAAATGTTAAGTTTAATAAATCAATTTGTAAGGTAACTACATGTGTAGTACACATTACTAGAATGGTAAGAGCTAGTTCCCTGACATCTCAATTGAATAAATATTAAATAATGTCACAATATAAAATTAAATTTACTTCTACCTTGTAGAAGTGTAGAAATGTATCTAAATCAGAATGAGTTTATAGCCACAGAATGTTAAATTTACTCAGGCTACAAACAATAGATTTTTTTGATCTAATTTTAAGCAAATTAATAACTACTATTATTGTTCATAAAACATAATGTTAGATCATTTGTTATTTCCAGATACATAGACATGCTCCTTATACAATACTAGACAAAAACTGCTGTAATTAATTCTTTCGAGTGAAGATTTAATTGCTGAATCTGGTAGTTTCATGTTTTAGCTGACTTCATGACTAAGGATTCGCGGAGTATGACCATGGCTCATGAAAACGGAAGTACATGTCAAAGATTTATTATAAACAGAATGCAGACTTCTGACCTGGAATTAATCTAACAGCCAACCACATGGTTTTTCAGCCAGATGTTAGAGTTATATGACTGGTAACAATCATGAATTTTCTCAGAAACTTAAAAAAACACCTTTACTCAAGATAAGCTATTCAGTAGAATTGCATTTAAAAATCTGCTACAGCAACAATATGAGACTAGGATATAAAACAGTCATGCAGTATTTTTCATAGCTTAGTAAAAAACTAACCTCAAATTGATCAACACTTGACAATGGATTTGCTGAATTAAGCAATGTGAATAAGATTAATTTTTGTCCTCAGTTGCCAGAAATTACATGTATCAGCTGTATGTGCAACTATTCTTAAGTCGTTAATGTTTAGGAGAAACCCCATAAGAGAGAAAAGTTTACCCTGTTTGTCACCCACTCATTGTACCATCTAAACTAAATTAACAAGCCATGAACTTGTGTTGTCTTCCAAACAAAGCATTGACTAACATACATTGTTTCTAACAAAGAGTAACAGAAGTTATCACATCCAAGTAAGCTGCCAGACTTCTTGTTGTTTTTATATTACAATTTTTGTAGAATGTCTTAGGTTGTCATTTAAATATTTGACAATGCTGTTGAGTTAGTGATAAGTGGAAGACGGAGAGCTAAGAGTTTCTGGCGTTTACATACACTTACATCAAACTTCCCGAAATCACTTTCATACCTGTCAGTTCTGTTCTGAATCAATGTCAGAATCAGCTGTATTTTTATCTCAACAAACAATCCTTTCCAGCAAGCTTTCACTGATCTATTGGGCTGTTATGCGTAGTTCACATTTTGCTTCATAATTTTTTTCTCTCAATTTTTTTGTTCTATTTAAGTCTTTTGAAATGTTACAAGACTGTTTTATGCTACATCTATTTTAGTGTTAAACCTAAAGAGGAAGAAAGGCTTTCTTCAAAGAGCACTTAAAGATTTGTTAAAGAAACAAATAAAGAGAATGCTCGTTGTCATTATTCTGCTATTGATAATCTGTGATTGTTTTAAAGTCTCATTATTGGAATTGCCACTGACTGTCAGAATGTCTTTTTAATCAATATTTAATTGTATGGCATCAAACCCCAATTAAACCCCAAGTACAGTGTAAAGCTTTAACAACCAAAATAAAAGTTGTATCAATCGTCAACACAGTCATGGTTTTACAGTGCTGACTGACTTCTTTATTTGTCTTTCATGTTTTGGTCAACAACATTAAAGTTGAAGTTTTTACCAAGGATGTGTTATTGTAATATGAAAGGTCACTTAATGGTTTTGTATCAAACCCTGGCAAGGTTCAGCTGTTGAAACCTTTAAGTATAGCTATTCAAGATCAACAGAATTATTTTTTGCTGGTTTTAAACATCAAAAAAATAAGTAAATAGCTTTGTTTAAAAAAAAAAAAAATTATAGACTAACTTCAAACTCTGGACATGAAAGCCTCTCGAAAATCCATACTTACCTCTGTATTTTTACTTCTCAATAAATTTCTAGCGACTTTTCCTTCATCAACTTGAAATAAACGCCTTTCAGCTTCAGTGCCTTCCCTTCATCCTTCTTATACTCCAACACCTATCCAATTCTGAGTTGTATGTCTGGAATAGCATGTGCAGCTCAGACCTTTTGATTGTGAGACTTTTCATGGACATAATATACTGTCTTAGCCTGTTTCTCCTAATTCTTTGCCGTCTATTGATCTGATTTTTTTTTTTTGGTTGGGGCGGGGGGGGGGGGGGGTCACTTTTGCTCATTTTCCCCCTGGTTTCCCGCTTAAAAAGCTAAATATCATTTGGAGAGTTCGGTCGAAAATGAATTGGTACTCGGTGAGGTTTAAGTCATCTTTTATCATCTAGTGAGTTATCTCACTTTTCACTGAATAAATTTGACATCATTTTGAGAGTTCGGTATTAAATGAAATTGGTATCAAACAAAGCTTAAAATAACCAATAAAAAAGAATGCGAATATATTATGAAAGCCTAACACCTCTTATATAGAAAACAGATTTACCTGTATTAGTCTCAGCTTTGTTTGATACCAATTCATTTATAACTGAACGCTCAAAATGATGTCAAATTTATTCAGTGTAAAAAACAAGGAGAAAAGTGAGATAACTCACTAGATGATAAAATGTGATTATCTTTCACTTATGCTCTCAACCAAGGTGTAACAAAAGTATTTTGTTTAACTACTTGTCTGCTCTAGTTCACAAATATGTAGCAGCTTGTCACCACTTACTTTATCTCAAAGTTCATACACATACATAAACACCCATTTTTAATAGTTCCTCTTATTCTGGTTGTATTTTTTCTGATGTTCTTTTTTCCTCACCCACTACACAGTCCTGTTATGACACAATCCTTAAATAGATTAAATGTACTGACAGCTGTTTCTATTATTTCAATTTTAATTCTGAGACAAAGCTTTCATTTTAACATCAAGTTTCAACTGATGTATAGATACCCCAACAACCCGTTTATCTCCATTGGAAATATTTGTTTCTTCAAACCAAAACCTATCTTGTCATAGACCGGCTCTATAGGTGTCCAATCATTCTGATAAAAACAAAAAATGGAAACAAAATTTTTTCAGAAGAAATGTTTTGAAAGTTCGGAGGTGATATAACAAATGTATTGACTGCTGGTTATATTTTCAATTTTAATTCTATGAGCTTTTATTTTTAGCTCGCCTGTACGAAGTAAGGTGAGCTTATGTCCTCTGGCGTCAGCGTCAGCAATATAAAGGCTTCTATAATAAAATGTTGTGAGGGAATGTTTCGGAAATTTACAAACAGTTTGCCTGACCAAAAAGAAAGACATTATTAAAATTATATGGAATTCTGTGAATATTAAGTATGCTAATTAGGTGATATTTTTTTTAAACAAAATGGTGTACAATTTCCGTTTAGCACTATATATCTAAATTGAATAACCCGATTTTCTTACAATTTTTGTTAAATGTTCTACAACATTAGAGGAGAGGGATATGGTCTGTTCAGCTAATGATAGGCATATTAATTACTTTAGTGAGTTTTTTAAAGTAAATTTGCGTTAACACCTTAACTCCAAATTGAGCCTGATTTTCCTTAAATTTTGGGTAAATGTCCCACAACAATTGTGTGATTGTTTTCTGTGTAGCAAAACGACCCCAAAATGCAAAAGTAACTGCCTGCAAATCTTGAGTTACTTGTTTTTTCAGTCCGGGTAAAGAGAGATTTCATATCCTCTCATCTATTGATTTATTTGTTTGGTCTATCTTCCATGCAAACACTGTACAGCAACACTCACAATATAATAACAAACTAGTTCAAGTGTGACAGCTTAAAAGTCTCATCAAAAGGGCTTTGGGGAATTAGTTTTGGACACCTCCTGTTTGGTCAGACTTGAAGCAACAAAGACAAAGCTTTTAAACAAAAGTCTCCACATTTTCAGTTTGAAAACATTTTAATGAGGGCTGTTTGGACTGTTTTCAAAATAAATGCTTTTATCTCCAGTTAATGGGAATTCTTGTCTGACCCTCTGTTCTCTGGGTTGGGCTTTCTTATACCTTTCATTTGCAAATCATGTCTTAATTGCCCCAATTGGTGGTTCGGGGGGAGCTTTCTCTTGCCCTGGTGCTTTTACAGCTAAGGGGCAACACAAAACAAATTTATTGCGATATCTTTGTTTTATGCCTTGCGATATCCTGACTTATCTTTGTTTGTTCTCAGTGGCATGGAGAGTAATTTCCTTAACTCATTGGTCTGGCACCCTGTCATGTGGGTGAAGAAATATTAATTCCCTTGTAAAACCCCAATCAAACAAACAAAAACTCATTGCCACTTTTTGTACCCTATACTTGCCTTGTCATTAGTTTATTAGCACTTACTTTCAGGTAGGTTTCATCCGATCACCGGTTTTCGAACAGCACCGGTTTTCGAACATTACATTAATTTGGCTCGTTTTCTGTAAATTTTTAATACAGAATGATGTTAACATTGAAAAGCAGTATTTCATCAATAACTTTAAGAAAATAGCATCTCCAGAGACCTGTCTGAGGGTTAACTAAGACACTTTTAAATCAGTCATGTGACTTTCTTAATGTTCGAAAACCGGTGATCGGAGTATACATCTTATGGACTGTTTTAGGATGGGAGTGCCCAGGTCTTCTTTTCAAGGATGCTTCATATAGAATATTTAAAATTTCTTTTAAAAAAATGCTGTGTGGTGTCTCAAAGATGATTTGGATTGTATTCGCTCATGGATGAAATTGATAATGACAGACACATATATTATTGTTCTTATTAAACTCTCCTGTGTTCAGTGGCCATAGCTCACTGGATGTAGAAGGCCTGACTACCAAGCTTCCTTCAATGTCTGGAGATAATGAGTCCAAACTAAAATGTTTTTGGTGTAAATTAACTGCACACAATTATTCAAAGCAGATGCAATGAGTTCTATCTACATTTGATTTCCATGAAATGTGGAAATCAGATTATCTGTGACCAGGCTATAGAGATTATATTAACACTTCCCCTAGACTGTAATTTTCCAATTTTAAAGGCTCTATGTGAAGTGTCATATTCTTTGCCAGAGTAGACATCTCCAACACATTAAGGGAATTCTATACTGTGTGTAGTCTCTGGTCATTATATGTTATATGTCCTGAAAAGACTATCTCCCACTTGCCTCATCCATCCCACTACCTTAATAAGTTTATTCACTGACAAAAGGACAGTTTAAGTAATAGCTATCCTGTTTGAAGAATATGATATCCCTATTGTGACTCGCAATCCATCTCTTTGGAGCTGTTATTGATGAAATATGGGAGGAAGACTGTGGATTTAAAACATATCAGATTATCACATGGCATGTTCGTTAATAACAGACTGTCTGAACTTCTAGATTTAATGGTAGATCTATATGCCTTAAATATGCGATTAGGTTATACTCCTACCAATATATAGGAGTCCGTATAATATAAGTTTATAGTATAGAAATATGTCTTAAGATGCTTGATGGATGAAAATATTTATTTTATTTATGTTGAGTATGAAGCAATATTTTGAAAACAATAAATCGTTTTAAGGCCTTTTTTGAATTACACTGGAAAACAATTTTGAAAGTGTTATACTTATGAGTAGAGCAACAATATTTTGCAGTTTAATTTGTGCCTTTATTACAGTAACTTTTGTGCTATTTCTATTGATTCTTAGTACAGTTTTTAGGAATAATTAGAAATATCTTAATACTGGCAGACATGTCATCTTGCATATTTGGAGTATTTTGTGCACATATTTTATGATCAATAGTCAATACACAAATATGCCAAGTTTGACAAAAATACTACATAAAAAGTAGTCCTGAAAATACTTTATCCTGACTACATGATGGCAAAAATAACAGAAAAGGCAAGATGAAATACCTGAAAAGAAGTTAATTAAATTAGAAAATACAAGAATGGTCAGAAAATATGCCTAAAAAATAATGTTAACACATAAATTGTATTTAGTTTATGCAGGTCTGTAGTGGGTAAGGGGGAGTGCCTTTTCGCTAGCCGATAGTTTTATTCTGAGCTTCTCTGCATTACAACCCTTGGGGGATTGATCACACAATGCTGCTGTCAAGAGATTGATTGGTTGCATGGGACTTCTATGCTACCAATCAGAGAGAGGACTCTGCTAGATAAGATGACAGCTAAAGTCAACTCAATACAAGTATTGCATATGTACCCACCCTACAGACACCAACTCTCCATATATACGCCAATAGGGCTTTACAAAGTTAAAAAAATTATCAAAACTGGAGTATAACATTCAACATATGTTATCAGAGCTTTAACTAAAAACTTGGTCATTTTATCTGCAAGGGAGCTTAGCTGTAATTCTATTTTTATGCGATTAATCTGCCAAGGGTTGTAATGCAGAGTAGCTCAGAATAAAACTCTTGGCTGGAGAAATACGTGTAAATTCCGCTGTCTTGTTCTTGATCACCTCAGATTAAGGAGTGCTGATCTCATTCATCATTTTCAACTTTTTACGGAAAATGTTTCACTCACAATAGCATCTATTCTCATAAATGTAATTATTCATTTTTCAAGTTTATCAAGTTTTTATCCCAGTCCAATAGTTCAATTTTTTTTTAATCATATATGATAAATTTATGTGTACAGATGACCTCATTTCATTTTTTGTTGTGTTGTATATTTGCTTTTATCAAAGTTCTACAAAAACTATGACTGTGTGAGGTATTGTTTTAGCTTTGATATTTTATGAATGGGATTTTCCACTTCTTGTATCTAAGTTTGGAATGAAAAGAGATTAGTTATACAAATAAGATTTATCACCATATTTAATATAAACTTGATATGATTTGTTGCTTATTGCTATATGTGTTTGTACATTTTTGGGCCCTTTCTCAGTTTCGAATTTGTCTGTTGGTTGATTGTAAGAATGCCCTCCCTAGGCACCAGCACCTGTTACTTGATGAGTATGGGGTGCCATTGATAAAGAATTAAGACTGGTATTGAGGGTTTTGTTTACCTCTGTATAAAAGCTGACAGAACTGCGCACACCATCCACATTAAAATCTTAGCTAGAACATATTAAATCACCAAGCTAATAAACTAATATATGATGAGGTTTATGTTATATTTAAGTTGTGTTCAATGTGTCACATGTATACCCTAGTGAGATCTTTAATTTGGTTAAGTAAATGCTTTTACATTGAATGTGTCAATTGTTATTACCAGTTTCATAAAAGAGCAAATCCATGAACAGAACTGAGGCCTGGTCTGATGATGTGCTGAAAATTTATTGTGAATGAGCGGAAGTTGATAAGATATCTCATGTCCATCCCCTACTGCAGTGTTGTTATCTCTGACAGGCCAAATAACTGAAATTAGACACCTGATTAGAAAGGAGTTTGCTGAAGTTGACCTGTTCATTGGACAGAATTATGATTGACAGGTCAATATGCGATTGATAATACACACTAGCTTTTACCTAAAGGAGTGTTAATAAATCCAATATGATAGCTTTTAAGTGCAGTGTTTCACAGTGATGTTCTGTTTAAGCAGCCTATGTTTAGGTAGTTTCCACTGTTAATGATAGTCTCTCTCACAAAGATGACAGAAATAATTTGAAAATGGAATGAATCCATTCATTTTCATTAGTTTTCCTCATCTTAATATATAAACTATAAAGGCTGGTGTATGTATTTGTGCCCAAAACATTTATCAGTCATTCTTTCTAGAAAGATTAATTATAGCTAAATTATAGATTTTAATGAGGCATCTAAGTTTAACTAATAACAGGTAAATCCATTTACATTGCTTACCAAGAGATCATAGTGAATAATATAAAGTACCTAAGAAATAAAATTATTTGCAAGCAGCCTCTTTGTGTCTTTTCATATTTATCCTATTTTCCCTGTATATGCTACCTTGTAAACACCATACAGTATATGCCTGGCTGTTTGACTGTTAAACAAATGTTATCAGAATAGGTCTGGGAAACATCAGAACCCTCGTTTAGATATTTCAGCTTTTTTGTTTTTGGGTAGACCAGAAAAAAATCTTCTGTCATAATGATGGTATCATTTGGGACAGAGGTACCATAAATAATTTAATACCTTGTAAGTTGCTATGAACAATTTGTTACAAGTCAATCAAGAAAAATTGCAGGACTGAGCTTTTTTAGGTTTCATGTTTTTTTAAACTTCATTTGCAATATACCTGTTCTCTGATATCTTATATGCAAAATATGGGTTGAATATGTGACAAACCATGTTATTAAGATATTTAATGCTATATAAACTAAAAACAACACAGATAAACACTTGTGTTTTGTTGTTTTTTCCTCTTTTCCGTTTTTACTGTGTGTTAGAGACCAGGTGTTTAAACAAGTTCTCTATCACATGATAACAAGCTCTGGATAATGAGATGAGCTTAAAGGTGAAAAAAATAGTTTGGCTTTACTTATGCCTTTATCCCCTCGGAATATAATGATTCTATAACATCAGCTGAACACTTTCATGTCTTTAAAGGTATTCCCAAATGGGTTTATAATCAAGATTAAAAGTGACTGAATTACAAAGATAATACTATAAACTATCTGTAAAATTTAAAAAAACCCATATTTTTCTGACACATAGAATTTGTTTTATTCACTTACAAACTTGCAACAAGTTATTTGAGCTGTGACGTAGGCAGGGGAAACTCCATTCAGAACAATCTGTGCTGGATAATGAAGACTCTGTGGCGGACAATGAGGACTCCATACCGGAGATACACAAAGAATCACTAGATAATGAGAAATAACAAAATGGCGGCCAGGTTTCTATAGATATCAGTCATTTGGTGAATTCCCATGGGGACGTCACTCGAGAATCACAGCTGATTCTTAATCAAAGTCAGATCTTCGATCCGATTATCTCCACATGTACATGGGATTTTTAAAGGAAACAAGCTGCAAATCGTTCAGTGAATATTAGAACAATTTTATACGTTTTCTAGGTATCAACCATTTGGGAATACCTTTAAGTTATGTCAATGTACAATCAATTCATAGTTGTCTTTCAGTGTCCCTTGCTGACACTTCATTTATCAGAAATAATTGCAGGATTTTCTGTAAGTCAGTCACCCCTAAATGATTGCATTGTCTTATCCATGTCTCATTATGTTTTTTGAATTAAATGCTTTGGTCAATTACACCATATTCATAGTACCTGTTCTTATTATCAAATTTTTATCTACTTCAGTTTAATTTGCTTTAGTCAAAATATAAAGTTTTGGATCTGTATCTCTCTCCTATGAAGATCACTTTACTGTTTTGGCTTTTCTTTGGCTAATTTGTGTACTTTAAAAGGTTTGCGAGCTGATGAGGTTCAGGGTAATTTGGGAGAATTGTATTCAGTAATTTAGAACAAATTTGCTGCTTTAATCAAGAAATAAATAGCCATACTTTTTTTGTAACACTTCAATGGATCGAACTAAATGTTTTTCTCTTTTCTCATGGAAATTTACATATCAGGCTGTAGTTTATTGTGTTTTAGTCATGTTGACAAATGTTAAAGATATAATCTGTGACTCTGTCCTCAACAGTTGAAATGGTAGTGGAATGTTCACTCATAGATAAGCACTTTTTTTCGAGTGGCCCAATTCAATAAAAACTTAATCTTAGCTGTAAAATATTAAATATTTCCCTTTTCAACAGCGAATATTTTCAATGTTTTATCGAAAGACAATTTTATTCAGAACTTTAATTTAAAATACATAAGGTTTCTCAAAGTGAATAACATGTTCAAGTTTGGTAAATCAGAAATTCAATTGTTCATAAAAGGTACTCCAGTAAATGACTTCTTTCAAGCCCTTCTACTGTGCTTAGTTCATCATTGGATCAATCTTTGGTGGATTGTATAATGTAGACACTTTAGGAAAGTTTGTTTTTTAGAGCCTTCTGAATAATTAGAGTCATTTTATGGATACCTCTTGTGCCATTTAGGTTTTGGTTTGGATATAGGTTGAAAAAGAAATTAAATTAAACAAGAAATTGTATTGCCTTGCTACCTTTTTGGAATATGAATCTTCTACTGGAATCAGAAAATCAATAATTCTCTGCCAAAATGTTTCCCCCTTATTCTGATGAATGACTTATTTTAAATGTAAAATCTTCAGATCATGCAACTGAGTACAGTACATCTTGGGTCTGGTTCATGTATTTTTTAGTTGGCCAAATTTAATTTCCTAAATAGACTATTAACTTAAACTAGCCTCTGTGCAGGTTTTGATATAGTTAATTTATCAAAGTGCAGTTTTTAGTCAAAGCCTCATTTAGCTCCTCAAGAATGGCACGTACATGTTGTGTGAGATAAGTTATGATGGCCCTGAGTGAATCATCAATGTTTAGTTGTTCAGATCTGTGACTGCTCATGACCTTTGCCCTTTCATACAGCTCAACATTTACTCTTATCTGATTGGTATCATAGAGATTAGTACAATCCTGTGAATGCCTTTTGATCAGATAACCATTCCAGTGTCCTTTCTCGCTTTGTAAACTGATACCTGGAGCACCTTAAGCCAATAGCCTTCCTTGTTGTTACTCAGCTCCAGTAGATGACCAGTGCAGTTAGAAATGTAACAAACATTCTTGAAATATTTAACAGAATTAAATGATTTATGAATAAATGCTCAGAGTATTTGTTCATCTTTTTAAAAAATTTATATAGGGCTTAAACAATATATTTTAGTAGTATGTTCAGTGTTATCTTTTTCCAGAATATATAATTTTAGAAATTGCTACAGTACCATAGGCCTGTAATATTGAGAGACCTTTCAGTTCTGTAAATGATAATTATATAAATGTAACTGTCAAGTTGACTTTGGACTGTCAACATGTCAATTATGTAATCTAAGAAATGTTGCAACCACCAGCATGAGTGGGCAATTATCACATTTTATAGTCATAATAAGTGACTCCCTCGGTTATACTTACATATAATTAGATTCAATGCTTGTGTCCGGTGAACAAATTCAAAGGTTTTCTATTCACATGTACATAGAACGAAGCAAACAAAAACTTACCAGCTTTAAACGTTCATTGTTGTCATACTAATGTATCAATGGGAATTTGAACATTATTTGAGATATGAATGTATTCAGAAAAAAAACATCATGACATAAGATTTTCTGTAAAAATTAAATAGTTAAAAAAAATAAATTGATTAATGAAAACAATGAAATTGTTGTGCAAGCAACTACATGTTTATTATGTCACAGGTTTATTTTCAGGATATTAGTGGAATCACTTTAAAACACATAGCTGTGCTTAGAATAAAGTCCAGTTGGCTGTTTATCGTTTTTCTGTTTTACATTAAAGGGGTTTTAATACTTACAGTTTTTTTCTGTGAGGCTAGTCGATCAATGTAAGCAGGACAATGTAGGATTAATGCCCCCTTTGTACAATGTTCCTGTTAATCTATTGCCCCTTGAGGTTAGTGCAAGGGGTTTATTGTCTTTTTTCTAATTACACAATGCCATGTGATATTTTTTCGATTTACTTTTAGTTTTGATTCTGGTGTTAGAGACACATCTAGTTTCTGGCAGTGGTACATAGTTAAAGTGGAAACCTGACCAGTGTATAGTCAGTTAAAGGGATTTCCACAGAGTGAATGGATTTAGAAGATTGCTATAGAGTTAACTTGATAGGCTATTCAGCTGACCAAACCACTAAATTGATCTAAAGGCCTCTTAAATCTGGTCTGACTGGACCACCAGACAACTTTAGGGCCCAAGTGTACAGTACACACTGTAAAACTTAGATAGAAAATTAAAAAATATGCCATATAAATCATATTGTGGACATTGCATGTGTGATTTTTGGAGTAAAATGTACAAAGGTTTACGGAAAGTAAACATAGATAATCCTTAAAATTTCCTTACGACAGTTTTAGTTTTGATTTTGTATTACAAAATATTACAGTGTCTATACGGCCATACTGATTACAGGGTTCTTGTTCTGATGTTCACACAGAAAGGCAAATCAGTTTAAGTGGTTGGTGAAATTTTTAAAGGAGTTTAACGGAGTGAACTGACGCTGCAATCCGTTTTCTCTTGATCGAATTCTGGACAGAATTAGGGTCATTCACTAAGGAATGAAGTAAGAAGACAATCTATTTGTTATCATCAAATAAGGTTTGGGGAATTGTGGGAGGTCACTTTGATTAATGTCAGGCGTGGACACTTCTTTAAAGTGACCAATGTTATATTTCTACTTGATTAAGTCAGTCAATTTTTGTAAATCGAGATGTGTATTCATAGATTAATCATTCTGGAAAAATTATGTCAAGCCTAATACAAGCTAGCCTGAGAAGTAAGATGACCTACTACAAGAAGTGATCAATATTGTCTATGTGATAAACAAGATTTTTTTTCCAAACAAGATCTGCCATCCTGAAATATTTTTATTTCACAAACATCACCTAAATGTGTGACATTTAATCAGTTTTGTTTATGGTGTTAGATGTATGTATATTTTTCCCTTTCTGAAATAATTGTACAGTACTTCATAGAAGATAGACTTGCTCTTGATTTTTTAATAATTTTATATGGCTCATTATTTCTAGGAAATTAAATTTGTGATTTGTGGAGTTATTTTAGAAGAATAGGTTGTCAGAATGTTGGTTGTAAAATAAGTCTTTATGACCCCCATGATGGTGTCTGGTGTCAGTTTGTATTAAACGGGATACCAGAATGTGATTCTGGGCTGATGACATTATCTCTTCAGCCCTCATAAAACTTGTATACTAATCTGTGTGGGTTCTCTCCAGTTCTAACTAGCTCCAAAGGGTATTGCTAGGGTCTGGATTCTTGGAAACAAGCAATTTTCAGAAGTAATAAAAATAACCCTCCCCCCCTTCAAAAAAAAGAAAAAAAAAGTTTAAAAAATCTGTTGAATGTATTAAGCCTACAGCCAGTGAGTTGATTTTGAATGAATTTAGATTGCAGCATTAAAGAACTCTATCTACACAACCTTGTTTAACAGGTTGTTAACCTACCAGAGATTTGAAGAACTAGTCCCAGATCAATATGAACATTAATAGATTAAGTTTGACACGAATCCATGTGGACTCCTGGTGCTCGTTGCCAGATAAGACTCCCAAATTCTCGCAAAATTCTAAAACCTGACCACTTCATGTGCAAAGTCTATTCTGAATTCCCAATCAGTCAGTCAGTCTCTCCCACTGAGCTAATTAATGGTTAGTGTAAGGTATGTCTCTCTTTAATAAGCTAAAAGTCTCTTAATGGGTGTATCTATATTTGATAGTTTTCTCTTCTCATGAATGATTACTACTTGTCTGAAGTATCAATTACTACTGATGCTACATGTTTATCCCCAGATTGTATTGTTGAGGTCTTGGAAATAAAGCAAAGTTTTATTATCCTTTTGATAATGGCCAGTTCTGATGGTATCTTGCCTTTGGTGCCAGGAAGCCCCATAAAACTGTCTAGACCATTGTGTATTAGATATTTGTCCCTGTTAGTCAGTTCCAAACTTACTCTATCTTATCTGAATGTCTCAGAAATATTTGTTGGCCCTCTGTATCAACAGACTAAACAGGGCTATATCTTTACAGATAGTTATAACTGTCCAGGCAAGGACAGTGAGGCTTTGTTTAATAACACTAATTGAACGTCTTGAAAATTTCTCACATGTATCCATACTGTTCATGCAATGGAAAGGAGGATTAATGGCACCTCATTATGGTGCAACATTGACTTTATTATCATTTATCCTAGGTTTCTAAGAAAATCAGGTGACATTAAAGATAACACACTGGCTGACTTCCTGTACATGACCAATAACGCGAGAAAGTGTGTGAAAAGTTAATCATTCACATAACTCTGACACCTCAAGTTTTCAAAAAAAAAAACTAATTCACTCCAATTGAAAAAAAAAAACCAGCCTTGAAAAAACAAATTCTTAAGTTGGTTTTAACAGAAATTGTTTAAATGAATCCTATCTTTTAAGGCCTAAAGACAGTATTAGACAAGTTGTAACTCTCTTTCTTTTTAGAGGACATACTAATTGATGGAATTATATTTATTTGAAATACCCATTTGTGGTGTGATTTATTCTATACCTGTGCCAAATATAGTGTTTACTACATATTTATTTAACATTTTGTA
Organism: Mopalia muscosa; assembly: GCA_031763545.1. Classification (NCBI taxonomy): domain Eukaryota; kingdom Metazoa; phylum Mollusca; class Polyplacophora; order Chitonida; family Mopaliidae; genus Mopalia; species Mopalia muscosa. Next base: position 4,305 of record JARFOD010002917.1, on the reverse strand, counting down.
AACAATGTACATTTTTACCTTCTTCCAGAAATGTCTTAAGCTGATCAAACCACAACAACTCTGGCCTCAGTTGTATTCAGAAACCTGTCTCTGGGAGTTTATCTAGAACATTCATCCCTTCCTGTGCCAATGTGATTGATCTTAAATATTAATTTGTAGAAATATATATGTTAGCCTGATTAGACCTACATATTAGATAATTTTTATCTTTTGATTGAGGGTAGTGATGCAGTGGTAAGCATGTGGTACTATTAATCCCACCTCAATGTACCATCGTCTGATGCAGCATTATGGACTTGTTTCTTAACAAAACCCTGTTCTAAAATACCATTGTAAAAACCCCTTCAGCTTCACTGTACTATACCTTAGGACAAGGCCCAGTAGTGAAATAAGTATTTCCCAAATAATAAATATGATGTTGAAGCCATTAAATGACTTTATAGCAATGGGATGACTCAAGTTTTTGAGAGTGGTGTTTTAAAGAAGTTTCCTCTTGGTTATTTCTAATGTTGTAAGTATATCAGTTGTATTATAAATGAAAACCCTTTATAACAGACATTTGACGGATATAGTCTGTACAATTCAGTACATTTACTGGATATATGAAGATACATGTAAGAGGGAGATAGAGAATTGTGTGTAAAACAAAACTGCATGCAATCTGATAAATGTGAGAAATGTTTGAGATGTCAGCGAACAAGTGTTATTTCAATTTCACCGGTTCTCCCACGTTGCTAGGTTCTATTTACTCATCTGTCCGCGTTCCAGTAACTCCTGCCAATTCTCACCAGAGAGCCTTTGTGTTCATCATGCTGTCTGTGAATATTATAAAGTTACACAGTAACGGGACAATTACGGCTAAAGCAATTGTAAAGTTTTCCAAAAATGTCAATATTCTTGTAGCAATGCAGACTCTACCAGGTTTAGACTTACAGTTTCATGAACACCTAGTATTTGTTATGTCAATAAATGGTACCATTTTTTTCATTTCAGGATGACTCATAGAGTAAATATCCATTTATTGCCTATATATTTATAGCATATCATGATTGAATGTTAACAATTCCAAACATGTACATGCAAATATTACTCAGTTAAATCAATTAGCAGCATATCAGTTTTGAGTGCTATGGAGTATCTCATAATCAGATTTGTTTTTTTGGCAAGCCATTCTTGTTTATCTATAAAAGTATTTTTTGTTTGGAGGGTTGGATAACAGTTTTCTTTTACTCTGGTGGTCTTGACTTTGTTTCTCACCTGTTGTGTCCAGGGGGGTTTCCTGCACCCATTGGGCTATTCCTCCACAGCGAAGTTAAGACTGTATGATTATGCTTGAATCATTTTTATTGCCCTTAGCAATATGTTTTTGAAGAAATCAAGATAGATTTTATCTTTGGACTCTGGACATGGGGTTTTAAGAAATCCAGATTTTTTATGTGGGGCCCATTCCACAAAGAGATTTAAGCAACCAGTGCTGAAAGTTTTGTGTAGAAATGGTAATTGTAGATAAAGTGACAGGTTGCTCAAAGCACTATTTAATTTAATCATCTAGGCCATGTAAAAGGTCTATCTGTTATCCACTAATAGCGATTTAATCTGGTTTAAGGGACTTATAGTCTTTTGGGCAACTGGCAGCTGGACACTGGCAACAATTGGCTGCATATAATGGGGCATAGTAATGCTTACCCCTGGGTTGTTTTGATGGAGTTATTAGGAGAGGTAGATTCATAATCCAGTCTGTCTATAAGTATCCTGTGTGAAAACAGCTTTAATTATATAATTGAACTCTCCCACAGGAATTTTGTAAAAAAATTGTTTGAATGTTTCTGTGGATGTGTCATATCAATTTGATCTATTATTTTAGGTAATTGTTTCTGTCTAATTAATAGTTGTGAACACATGACACTGGCTCATCATCAGTTAAATAAATAGCATTCGTCATGACAAAATAGCCAGCTCGAGACATGGGAATTGTAAATGTTTTTCTAAAGTTATTATGTTACTGAATGAGTTGGTGAGAAAATTTCAAACTAAAATGATAACACTTTTTGAGTGATGCAAGCCTGGCAACGGAGTGGAAATTTCAATTTATTTAATATTTTTTTCCTCTAAAAAAGTTTGTTTAATTGAAATGTGTTTTGTTGTTTTGTGTTTCTGTGTATGAATGCTGCCAATGAAGGGACTCCAATGTTTTCAGTTTGTACCTAACATATCAATGGAGTTAAATAATTCTCATATGACACATACTGCCAGCCATAAAATACATTTAGCACCTAATAAAAAAAAGGATTGATGAATGAATGAATGAATCTCAAAGTAAAACTGAAAATGAGTAAAATCAGGAATAAAAAAATCATCCAAATTAGTGGTCTATAGGGGCATATACACTCAATATTTCTGAAGTCAACAGGAATCATGAAGTGAAACGTCCCTGAGTCAAGGTCCAAGGTACCAAGCAAACACAAATTTGTAATGATGAAAGTCTTGATTAGAGAAGCCTTTCAGAGAATCCTGTGACCTTGGGCACAGTTATCCTCAACAGTACACCTTCTATAAAGATGACACCTTTATTTTAAGTCTGGCTCCTAAAACAGCTCTCAAGCTACTGACATGCAAGTTGCGAAAACAGCTCTAGGTATATAAAAAAAGGTAGTACAAATTTTGTATTATGTTTAAAAGTCCAAACTATACTCGCTAAAGGGGAACAGGAAGTAGATCTGTTTGTGGTGTCTGTATTGCATCCTGTTGTTGTCGTCCTGTATTTTTCACGTCCTGTCTTTGTTTGGTGCCAGTGGTGTCAAAGGTGGTTTCCTTCACCCATTGGGCTGGCACGTCATCATATAAGTGAAATACACTTGAGTAGGATGTTAAACCCCAATCAACAAACAAACCAAACTATACTCAGTCAAAAAAAACACTGACTCATAAATTTTTAAATATTCTTGAAACTTAATACAAGACATATTATTATTATTATCAGAGGTAAATGCTTTGTCAAAGACATCATTACACACAGCAACTCTGACATGCACGAGCATGCAGTTTCGTGCACGCATACCTCAAGGATAAAGCATATTTCCTTGTGTTCCTAGTCATGTGACCTTATGAGACACATGCATTTGAACCCACGTTAGCACAGAAGAGTGACATCTCGTGAAAACTCGTATAAGTTCTTACAGTAAACTATCCGTTGATTTGCATTGCCACGACTGTCAAACATTCAACGTGAATGTGCCATTGGCATGCTGAATACAGGAACATCGGCCACTGATGTTGCCAGGGTTATTGGATGTAGTCAACGAACTATCCATGATCTTCAGACACGTCTCCAACAAACTGGCATCTCAGCAGACCGACCTCATTCGGGTAGACCACGTGTGACGACACATGCAGAAGTCGGACAAATCGTCTTACATCATTTGCGTAATCGATTTCTCATTGCAGCATCCACAAGGAATGAATTGTTTAGAGGTCATGAGACTGCCCAAGCAATACATAATCGTCTGCGCAAGCCAGCCATATCATGGACCAATTTTAACCCAGTTACACTGACGTCAACGGCTTCTCTGGGCACAACGACATCTGAGACCAATCCAGATTCACTTTGCACTTCACTGATGGGAGAGTTAGAGTTTGGAGGAGACGCGGTGAACAGAACACCCAGTGTTGTGTGCAGGAAGTGGACCATTTTTGGGATGGTATTGTCATGGTTTGGGGGGGCCTTTAATGGTCCTGCCTGTTCCCGACTGATGGTCGTTCAAGGAAACCTAACTGCTGCAAGATACAGAGATCAAGTGCCATTCATGGCAGCTCATGGCCCAGGTATGACATTCCTACACGATAATGCCAGACCTCCTACAGCCAATTTAACGTGGAATTTTCTGAGGAATGCTGGCATCAATGTCATGGAGTGGCCCTCAAGGTCTCTTGACCGTTATCCCATAGAACATGTATGGAATGTGTTGGGCAGAAGACTCCGTCAAGTAAGGAACCCTCCATTTACAGGAACTTGGTGCCATGTTGGTTTAATTATGGCAACACACCCCTCAAGCTGTGTTCAGACGCATCATTCAATCCATGAGGAGAAGTTGCGTCGCTCATGGAGGGCATACACGCTATTGACTTGCTTTCATCGAATTGTAACTTACGATTTTTACTCTCTTACATTCCCGTAGCAATTCCAGTGGAACTGGTTACATTATGAACATGATTTTTATGGTACACCGTCCTTAAAGGTCTTCCCAAATGGTTTATACCTAGAAAACGTATAAAAATAGTCCAATATTCACTGAACGATTTGCAACT
>JARFOD010002906.1:0-11762 GCA_031763545.1 Mopalia muscosa | reverse complement strand
GTTCCGCCCTGTCTTTGTTTGTTGCCAGTGGTGTTTAGGGTAGTTTCCTTCACCCATTGGGTTGGCACGTCGTCGTATAAAATACCCTTGAGTATGACGTTAAACCCCAATCAAACAAACAAACAAAGTCAACTTGTGACCATGACCAAGTGTGTGCTGATAAAGAGTGACACCTCGACACACAGAAACACAGTATGATTTTTAAAACTGGCATGCTACCGGTAGACACTTTGCATATTAAGATAAGGCCTACTTTGTTGGGCAATGAACTACAAATAAGATTATTTAGTCTTGGATATCAAAATATTGTACCTAAAATGTCCACTCCTCCAGATTTCACACAAAGTCTCATTATAGCATACACAACAATAATAAATGGCTATTTTCTATTTCTTTGTAACAACAGTTTGCAAATTGATTTTTTTTCTTAATCCATGGCATTTTTTTATAAACTTTATTTCTATCAAACTGTACACAATAAGCTACATGGCTTGTATCATGTACATTTAATTCATGAAACATTCCAGATACAGTTATAAATATTGTTGGTCTTTTGTTTTTGGTGTACATGTTATGTATTTGGATTCCTTTACAGCAAGATAGTCTTAGTTTCTTAGAACTCATCAGTAAAATAATTATGTTAACATAATTTCCCATGGTCAATGTTGTACATATCTTCATCACTTTGTTTTCCTTTCGATTTTATCAATACAGGTGTCCAAAAACTGTATGGCTTAAAATACATGTATAAAGGTCAGAATTGTTCTGAATACACAGCCAGGTAGAATCTTTGATAGAGCTGTGGACAAATAGATATAAACTCATGTCTTCCATTACATGTTTTGCTAATAAATAGACTTATAGCTTGCAATCATTTAAGATCTATTTAAATCTGTGTTGGGGAGAATACATCACCCATTGTTACAAGAGTTACACATGCATCTTTTTGTGCAACTCTATAACTTGTGGGGGCAGTGGCTAACGACGGTTACAAGTGTGTTTACTTATCCTAATTTGATGCTTGTCCACAGGATCGAGTTTGTCAACCCTAGGGTATATGGGCTAGTTTCATGATGTGGTCGGTTTCCTCTCAGTTTTCCACCGTAGTTAAGCAAGGAGTGGTGTGAAGTGGATAATCAGTCGTCATATGAGTGAAATATCCATGAGTATGACGTTAAAGGCCAAACAAAGAAACAAACTTTAGCTGATGTGAAAGCTATATTTGCTGATGGATATTTTTTTCTGTTTGACAGCCGAGGTCCAAAAGAAGCAGATGACTTAGTGAATAGACTGGATTTCAAATACACAGGCACTTACACATGGGTGGCTCCTGATTCACACCTATGAAGAGTACACTCCCCTTATTTCAACAGTAAATTCTTTTAGAAAATACATAAATTCAAACAAATTAGTATGGGTTTGTAGTAGTAAACACATACCGGTAATTGTTTCACTATTTGTTTAATTGGCTCTTTTAGAAAATTTTTCTTTAAGACAGGTTAATTTCACCAGCTGTGCTAGATTGATGGACCAAACCGAGACTGAGGGGTGACCTGTAGATGTTAGGCTCTATTGGTATACTTTAGAATCCAGTGAGACAGTCATGTTGTCATTTACCCTCAACATTGGACAGTATTTGCCTAACAGAGCAAACTATTCCCACTGTATAAAAAAAAAACCCTAAATATATCTTACAACTGCATATTTAGAGGAATACAGATGATGTTTCAGTGTCCAAAAAGCTTTGACATGCACTTGTTATATAAATAAGGTTTTACACATTGTTTTCAACGCTCTTGTCCTATTATTGTGGGAGTGTGGTATAAGCAGGGAACAGTGCTAACATTTGATCTGTGATCCTTTGGATTCAGTGTTAATGAATATCTCAACTATAAATTTTACCAAGTGGCTCAACTTTTTTATTTTCAAATTTAGTTAATATCATATCATGGTGATAAAGTCTCTATCTGAATAGATCATAGCATTACAGCAAATTCCCCAGTAAAAGATACCAATGGATGCATGGTGATTCAATATTTAATTTAATATTTAGGCATAAAAATAAGTAAAAGCTTGGTACACTTATTTGGGTTCAGGACATCTGATGAAAGTCGATTACAGAACAGATACAAATACAACACAGACTAGGTAATAACAAATTTAAGTTTATTTTAGAAACATTTTCAAGAATCGTTTGGTTTAAAATAAAAAAAAAACTAATTTTACCACCATGCATTTCATATATTGCAAACCTTAATTTACTGTGCTCAAATGTACAATTGTTCGACAATCACATGTAGATCTTTGTGGCTAATTTCTTTATATGTACACATAATATTTTAATTTTTTCTGTCTAAATCGAGTAAGGTGCTTAATATTGAACAGTAATTTGCTGGGTCAAATGTTCACTATGCCCTTCTGGTTTCATTGGTTTCACTTGTACTACTATGATTTGCATTCTGTCTGAGTTTGTCTCTATTTCAGCATAATAATAACTTAAAATTTTAAGACTTCGTGTGATACATACATGTTTTTATGAGAAGGAAAAAAATAGAACTATTTTCTTATTGATGATCTTTATTTGTAAATCTGTCTAATTGTACTTTTGAAGTTTGATTTATGATAAACTTTTTTAAGATATCAAAGATTGATTTTGTTTTTCAAAGTGTTGACACAATTATTTAAGTTGGAAATTCTTTAATTTTTGTTAATTATACTAATGAATAGTCTTTTCTTGGGGTAATTTATAATCTATTTACAATATGTGCTATTTATTGAAGTTACATGTATATACCACCGGTGATAAAATTAAACATTATTTTAATTTACACATTTTTTTCTGTCTTAAATTAGGAGCAATCAATTACTATGTGCTTAATATAAGAAATGAGGTAGAGTAAGGTATGACAAACTAAAGCAAACTGGATTTAGTTGCTGATTGGTTCACTAGTTCATTTGAATGATTGAATTATATCAGTTAAGTTGTAACCTTTTAAGTTACTCAATCAAATCATTCCTTGGGTGGAGACTTTGTTATAGAAATTGGCAGACATTCTGCAGTTTGCCAACGAAAACTTAAGCTGTCTGCATTTGTCAGTGCAGCTTCTATGTGTTATTCACAATTTTACAAGTGTTTTTTTTTTGTTGCCTTTCTACTACATTTAGAATTAAACTTGTTCTGCAAGTCACTTAATGTCATTAAGTTTAGATCAGTTGGCAATAAAACCCGGGTACTCATTAATGAGCCCAGTCCATAGTGTAAATGCCTGGAATTAAAAAAAAGGTTCATTATTTTAAAAATGTGTTTTTCTCAGCTTGTGCTTTACACTGAACTAGTGCTATTATGGTCTAGGATAATAAACAAGTTTATTGAAATCCAGCCTATTCATTATGTATGAAAAAGGAAACCTGAACAAAAAAAATGGAGTGTTGTAGAATTTTTGTTATGATTCAGTTTTATAGATTTTTTCTATATTGACATCTCACCGAATATTGATAATCTTAAAGATATTTTATTTTACCTTTCTCTGTGAAGTTAAAATCGTTTGTCTTTCATGTGAGAAAGTTCTTTTTTTGTGCACTTTTTTATATAAATATAAAGTTAATACTTAATTAATACTGTATACTATTGTTTTATTACAAAATCTGTTTCAGGCTGTTCTGTGATTTTCACAGTAAGAACATTAAGTGTCTTATTATCTTGATATTTTTGTACCGACCTTAATCTATCATAATAATTGTAGCCCAGATGAAAAACCTGTGTTGTGTGATTTTTTTCTTTAGAGTGTTGATAAGTCTTGCTTTTAGGAATAGATGGTTGGTAATGTGGAGATGCCCATTCACAAAGGCAGGGGCTACTTGAACCAGATTTGTGTTTGGGGTTTTCGCTAAACTTCAAATGCATTTATACATTAAGTGCTAAAGTTGTAAAACTCCTAAGAAACTCCTAAGAACAGATCATGGAACTAATCAAATTAAAGTCAGTAATTGGGAAGTGACATACGTAGTGCAAGTCACCCACAACATGTCATATGCTACTGCATTGTTAAAGGCAGTGGCTGGTAAAAATCTGAAACACAGATTTGTCAGTTTGCGTCGTTGGATTATGAAATGGATCTTCAGCTAGTTTCTGAATAATCTAAGGGCTGTTATGTTACTAACATAGTATTGAAAGACAACCGAAACCCACTGTAAAATCGCGTGCCTTTTTAAAATGGAGATTGTGTACAGGCAACAAAAGTAACCTTTGCGTAAAGAAGTTATTTACCAAGGAAGAAGAATGTACATTCTGAAGAACACAATAAATTCTATATGTGTGAGTGAGGAAAATCATGAAATGTCAGCTCTCATTATATCTGGTTTGTCACTGATTTCTAATAGTTAAACTGACAAAGGAAGAGGTCTATATAGTTTGTGGTTGAATTACACTTTTACTAACAGCTTAAACAGGACACTAGTTGAGTTGAAAAGCCAAGGGGATGAGAATTAAAACACATGCTTATTTCAAAGATAAAATAATTCAAGGCAATTCGACGACAAATACATATATTTAAATAAGAATAACAGTTTACAACATCAATGAAAATTAAACAATATAAACTAACATGTAAAGTGTCATATCACAGCTTAATGATAAAATTTGTATAAATTATTATTAACTACAATACACTACGTTGTGTTACTACTCTTATTGTAGAGATAGACAATTTTGAAAAGGTGGACAGACCAGACATGTTAAGAATTGGCTTTCAAGACAATTTACACTTCTACATTTCATCACTATGAATATGCGAGGACCTAGTTGTCCTGTTATAATTGTGGACACATAACATTAGTCTGGAAAAAACCGATGCTGTATCATAAAATCCTAATCAAAAGATATCACATCATTGTCTACAGGCTCTGTGAAAAGTGCCCTTGTGCTGTAAAATGCCAATCATTGTTTCATCAAATGGATTAATGAGAAACCTTGTGTATCAAATATGTGTGCTGTTATAGTTAAGGTTTCATTAGGTCCAGTGTTTCATGTGACAAATGAAGCAGTAATGATGATGAATAATCTATATCCATTGCAGCTGCTCAAAGCCCTACATGAACAGAGAATATCACTGGTGAATGTCCCTTTTTTTTTTACAAACAGATACAAATTTGAGATTCCAGATATTTTGTGTCCTCTGTTATAACATAAACTTTCAAGTCTTAACACCACATTTATAACGCTTATTCATTTGGTTGGAACTGGATATAGGATCATGTGACAAGTCTTAGTCTCTGATCTTGTAGCAATTGGGAACTCTCTTACAACATTTACAAATTGTTGACATTTTTGGTATTGCTGCAAACCAGTTTGATAGTGTGCCAGATCAATGGGTGAAGGAAGCCATCCTCAATGATTTGCCAATAAAGATAAGACAATGACAGGATGCAACACAAAAAGACTGGCTTTCATGTTCCTTATCTCTGAGAGCATGTAAAACAAAAAAGAAACCAGAAATTCCCTCCTAAAGACCTTTCTCATACATGTAGCAGAAACTGATTGAAGTGTTATGCTGTGCTCACCTATTTGGTGGATTGATTGGTGTTTTACGGTGTTCTGGTATTTCACTTGTATGATAGCAGTGCATTCCAAGAATAATGGACACTTAGCACAACCAAGATGTGAAGCATTCACATAACGCTGTAAAGTTAATTTTCCTCCAGTGCTAAGTAAAGACAGCATTAATTGCCACTCTCAAACAAACTGCCATTTGCCAGAGGGCCACCTATTTGAAGATGGAGTTGTCCAGAAAAGCAACAATGTTCAAACACATCCAACAGCAAGGCTTGTTTTACTGAAGGGTTGTTCTCTACAACACAAATTTAAATGAAATATAAAACAGTTGTCTTCCCTTTTCTAACCTGTCCAATATGTGTATCGCTTCATCTGATCATTGTAGCCTTTAACACTAGTACAGACATCAATGATATTCAACAGTATTTGGACTGCTTTGCATTAATACCAAAATAAGCGTTTCTAGCTGACAAGCTGTTTTGTCAAACATCAACATCTTCAAGAAATATTTCATCCTGAACGAGGGCAGCTGTATGGAATCCTCCAAAAGATCTGAAACAACCAAGAGCAAAATTATAGACAGCCTCAAATCTTCATCTGGGCATCTGTGTATAAATAAACCTATCAAAAATAAACTATTTATAAAATAACATAATATACAAATCTTTCTACTTTTTCTTTAATGTATAAACGTCTAAGACTATTTTTATCATGGACAGAAGTTATACAATTTTTTGTACCAGTTCTTATTTTGTATGAATTCTTACAGTGTTTAACAAAGAAGACTTGTTTATAGTTTTATCTTAAATATGTCAAACTTTCACAAAATAGCTGGAAAACGATATTTTGAAACTCTCTCCTGTGCGCAAGTTCTTGAAGCAGCTAGGAATAGATTGACAAGCCACCATACTACATTTTCACTGAGCAAATCTTTCAATCAGACCTTCTTACGAGTAATCTTGGTATAAAAGGTAGTAAAGTACTAACTGGGGTGGCTGTTCACCCCAGAGTTTACATACAGTCTTCCTATTTATTGAAATATATATATATATATATATAGATTTTTTTTAACAAATATAGAAAATAACAGTTCGAAAAAAATCAATACACAATATCATACTTACAGTAAGAGAAACCATGTGAAACAATTACACATATAATAACATGTTTTAACCAAATTTGTCAATTGAGTTTTAAATATAGTTATCTCAGCTGATAATATAGACGGTTATGGTTTTAGGTAAAAGGAGGTATATTTGTATTCGAACTACGAGGAATAGAATTATATGAAGAATGTGTATTGATACCTGTAAAGATGTAAATACAGAAGAATAAACTGTGACTTTTGAAACCAAAATATTAAGAATGGGTCAGAAAAAAAAAAATCCTTTTTCTATGTATTAATGACTTGATATCATAGAAACACTACAATCTATGTTCAACTAACCATGCATCCATATCCCAAATTAATTTCACTGTGTGTATGGTTCTTTTATTGTAAAGAAGCTTTTTGTGTGTACCTGTGTATTATCTTACCATTTTGTGTTTTTTGTGGTACAGCATAGATGTAGCACAGTTACAGTAATTATTGTGTGTTTTTGAACGTCTTATTGGTGTATTCAACTTAAATGGAGTACAAAATACTTGAGAATAGACTAGGTAAGCAGGTCTGTTGTCCGGACCCCATATAATAATGACTGATCTAATAGGAAAGAGGGCTGTTACTAAAGTATTGAGCGTTTCAGTGTGCAATGGTTTGTTAATTGGATACTGTTAGTTGACTTATGATAAATTACATGTACCTCTTTAAGCATTTTTTTCTCTCACCCAGTCTCACCCTTATTTACAACTACCATCAAATAAATGTTTTCCTGAAGGAAACAAACAAAGTAAGCCAAAAGTAAACAACACAATCATGCTACTGTGAATACCAAGTGAAATATTAACATCTTACATCACATACGAGTGGCACAATAACTATACAGGGAATACACCACTTTCACATAACTGTCATCAATATTTTTCTCTGACAGATATATTATAAAAGATTAACTCCGGCCTCTTAACAGTACACAACACCCTTTTAATCATCAAGATTGGGAGTGCTCCTAGCATTCTTTGTGACCAAATATTATATCCTTGGTGATAGGAGTTTACAATCTCTGATTGAGTAACCATAGATGCATTGGATTTATCATTTCTAGGCTTGTTTGTGCTGTGTTAGGTTAATTATGCTAATGCAGCTCCCACTTAGTTATTAACAAGGCAATTAGAACTCCAATTTGGGGTAAATGGTTTATCGTTTGTTTGCAATTTTTGAACCGACATGATTAACTAACTATTGGTTTTAACATAACTTGTAATACATGTGTAACTCACAACAACAACAATAAACAAAACATTAATAGGACAAAGCATGCATGGGGAATCCCCAAAGAGCACACTCACCCACAACATATCACAAACCTGTTAGAGCCTGGAATAAAACAGAGTTAGGGGTTTAACAAGGGTTTGAGGGGATGTTAGCATGTAGCATGTATCAGGTATAGGCAGGGTTTAGACAGAGAGTTCAGCAAGATATTATTCATTTATGTACACCAGATAAAGGTGTAGCAAGACGCCATCCCCAGTTTTTCCATCCCTCATACTTACACATCTCCAATCGACAATGCACATGAAGTATCCAAAACAGAAATGAGCTGTTGTTATGCATAAAATGGATTCCCTCTCTACTGTTGTCCATTGAAGTCACCTTCAAGTGGCATATTGCATTAATGTTCCAAATGATTTTACTGGTAATTGGTAGCATATCGCCTAAGAACCTGGTTAAAATCATGTGAGTTATCAAGTCATTGTTAAATTACATTGTTATTGTTTTAAACATGAATGGGCTGCTGCCTAACCCTCTAAACCATAGTGTGGCCACTACAATGTTTTTAATTGGAGTAGTCAGTCTACAGTAGTCTCCAGCACACACACTAATTGCCATGCTTTGCTGCATATTTAACTGTGATTATACCCCAGACTGTTTATTTCCCGAAAGAAATATTACTGTACATTGCCTTTCCCATGACACCCATGCATTAATCTAAACGTTATATTGTAAAAATAAAAAACTTTAAATCTTTTTAAAACATATTGCTTTATTGAAGAAGAATAAAAAATAAAGAACAAATAAATTAATATTAATACAGGATTTCCATAAATAAACAAAACAAAAACATAAAAGAACATGAAATAGAAATAACTTTGATTGATTGGTTATTTTACTCTAAAAGGAAACCAGCCCAAATGGCTTAAAGATTTAGTTGTTAAAGAATGATGGAGCAGTCTGGTCCTACCAACATTCCATCAACATAATTTAGCACTTGAACTGTATCTTTAATGAAAGCATTTTATCCCTGTTAAATATATTGAAATACAAAATATTTTGTTAATTTCAACATTAATGCATTTACATATTCTTAAATTCTTAATATAAGCATAAATATTTCTAACATATTATCAATAACATATTAATATTCAGATTAATACAAAGCATTATTCTGACTTAATCTTTCAAATTGAAAGCATCTTTTTCATAAAGAAAATCCCTTTGTACTGTCAACAGTATATACTACTTTACGCTGCATGTAATTGTCTGTTTATGCACCGATAAAGAACATCAACAAGGTTTAAGCAAAGCAGAGAATCATGTTAACAGGTTGTCAAATTGAAATGCAGAAGCCAAAACAATCAGCATATACACCCTCAATTAAACAGAGTAAGGATCCGCCCAGTGCTCTTTCACTTAAGGTAAATTGTTGTACTTAAGTATATTTCACTCATTTCAACTTACACCCTCAGTTAAACAGAGTGAGGATCCGCCCAGTGCTCTTTCACTTAAGGTAAATTGTTGTACTTAAGTATATTTCACTCATTTCAACTATGTCTTGACCCTGTGTGTATTTTCTTGTTAAGTCAGATTTTGATAAAGTGATTTCTGTTCGGCATATAGTGTATTTTCTATCCATTTGTTGGTTTGATTGAACTTTACATTATTTTACTCAAATGACAGCAAGTCAATCCACTGGCTGAAGAAAAGATCCCTTAACACAACTGGCACAGAGAAACCAAGAAGACAGGACAGACACACTTAGATATTTTCTAAATTGATGTTGCCTTTTATCTACAGTAAACATGTCCTTAATTTTGCATCAGGAGTGAGTTATTTTTTGGGGTGATGTTTATACACTGAACATGAATTCTGTACACCAGGACATGTTCAGGGTAAAGATCTACACGAATGAGAGCTGATCTGTATCATGACCCAAAATAGCCCATTCTGGCTTTATCAGAATGAAATATTCTCCCCAATTTTGACACTATTTTACAGGATAATGTATATATATACATTTTTATATCAAACACAAGTTAGTTGGGTTTCTCAATGTCACACTGGTTAAAAAACTATGCACTACTGTATAACTATCACATGGCAGAGTGATATCAACGAAACCACAAAAATATAAAATGCAGTTTGTTGAGGCTAGTGCATTTCTAGATAAAATTTGTGGGGAAAGCACAAACCAGCTTGGCAGGCATCTCACACAAGTCTATTAAACTTATTGCATATATGCTTTGAAGCTTAGCAGAATGAACGAGGAGAAAGCAGCTGTGTGATGTTGTTGTTACCATGTCTGTGTCTTTGGTTTGATGTCCTCCACTATTGCCTGGACAACCTCCAATGTGGTGGCTTGGCCTCCAAGGTCAGGGGTTTGAATCTACAGGATCAACAGAAAGGAAATGGCACTGCATTTAAAAGCAAAAACAAGTATTGACATTAACTGACTGACAGTTAAAACAGCATAGAGAATCATTTCTTGAAGTATCCATAATACATTATGGGGTAAAAAACAAGTGTCTTGTGGAACCACATCCACCTTATCTGACAACTGTAACTTGTTTCTTAATACACAGCTAACATTTATTGTTTCATCTTTTTAGTATGATACTGTATTTATATTGGCCTAATCTGGTGATACTGACATAGAAAACACCTTTACTGCTCAACCAGCTTCTCAACTTTTATTAGTTATTGAGAAGAAGCCCGATCTATAACATAAACACATTTCCCTTAACACTGAGTATCATTACAAGCGAAAAAGAAACAGGTTTGGAAGTTATGATTTTAACTCCTAGGAAGTTTATCTGCATTATTATTTACACTGTATATATAAATCATAGAGAGATTGATTGATTGATTAATAGGGCTGTCACGATTAACCGAAATTTTGATTAATCGTGATTCACACCTCAGTTCGGTTCACCTCACCCAAAAGATCGATTCAGTTCAATTTGTTAAATGGAGACATCAGTTTGTGTATTCAACACTTGCCTGCATGCCATGTCAGGCAAAATTACGGCCGTTCTTACTTCATATATGATTTTTTTTTTGTATTTCAGCTCGAATTACACGATTAAAACTGCCAGATATTACAGGAAAATACATATAACATGGAGATAGCCAGAACAAAACACATATCGTACAAATATGCGGAAGTTTCACATTATTTACTCGGATAAAAAATTATATTCATGCCAGTTTTTCGCAATGTCACAGTGTCTTTTATTTTATATTAGAAAATATTTAATAAAACTTTTATTTTGACATTCAAAATGGGTTTCAAGAAGTCTTAAAATATCAAAACTGCAAACTCTTCCCGCGAGCTCAGCTGTGGTGTTCTCCGCAGAAAGGGTGCTATAACATTACTGCATGGTGACTATGTATACAACCCATATGCGGAGAGTTGAATTGGTAAACGAGGTTTTTAGTGTTTTTTACGATGGACGGCAGCGCAGTTATAGAGGAAAAACAATTTTATAAACTTGTTCTGCTTTTTGCTCAAATTTTAGTTAGTTGAAAGAAGAGTTGAATCATAGGGCACCTGTATTTTGACAAGTTTAGTACTTGGTATTGCCACCAATCACTGACAACACCCTTTGGTCTAATATCACATATTATGATTATTAATATCCTAAGGGCCAACCCACACCGCCCCAAAAGGTCTTTCTGTTATGCAAAACTCTAACACCAGACGTCCACATTTTTTTTTGGTCATGTCATGCTACAACAACAACAACAACAACCCCCACTACAGATAACACACAATGCCTTCTTTATCAGGTGTGTGCCTTCTTTATCAGGTGTGTGCGGTCCCGCACTTCTGTT
>JARFOD010002895.1:0-11762 GCA_031763545.1 Mopalia muscosa | reverse complement strand
GCTAGTATCTGCACTGAAACGTTGCGTTGAATAAACCCAGAAGTTGAAAATCCATAAAGTCTTACTTATTATGTTACCTTGTCTTTGTTTGTTGTCAGTATCAAGGGTGATTACATTCACCCATTGGGGTGGCACGTTGGTATATGAATGAACAAAAACTTTGAACATACAAAACATCGCTTTCGTATGAAATTGTGATATATTCTTCTCATCGATCTCAAATTTTTAGGCTAAGCATAGAGCTGGCTAGTTTTTGTTGGCGCTGATGTTGTACGGATTTCCGACATGGGCCGATAGATGAATTTACAGATAAACAAAGAGGTATAAAATTGTTGTAGGCCTGAACTGACAAACTCAATACAGCATTCTCATGTTTAAGACTGTTTGTCATTCGTTAGAGACCAGGATGAATTCATTTTTAATGTTTATCACACCCTCCTCATATGTGTGAAGAAACCGTCAATGGGTCTTAAAACCCAAATCAAGAAAGTAAACTAATTCCTCGACCTTTTTGCAGTTGTATATATAGTCTCATGTCGATTAGAAATCATTATACGCCCACTGTTTCGTTAAATGTCTCATTGATCACTGACCGAGATAAGTATTTTAACTATGACTCAGAAATCAGGAAGAGAAGAATTCGTATAAACTTGGATCTATAGTTTAAAAGTAAACGGACATTTCAAGCTTATTGACAGGCCTACTGGTATACTGGTTTAATGTTCACTTTCCTTAAATAGATCACGTAGATACATGCAAGATAAATGGCGTTATTACGGCGTTAAACACCAATTAAACAAATTAATGAGCCTGGTATTTCAAAGAAATATAAATCGACCGATCCACATAAAAAAATACACTTTTTTGGTATTTATATGGATGGGTGCATGCTTCGAACAATCTTTCGTGTGTACAAACTACAACCAAAGGTAAATACAAATTTCATTTAATTTGGTTCATTAACAGTGAGATCTTTAGCTAACTAAAGGGGAGGGGCGGGAAGTGGGAAAACATCAACGAACAGACGAACTTCCGTCTGTGATAGGATACATGTTATTTATCCTGCTTGGGCAGTTTTAATGCATGTGATCTATTTTAGGAAAGTAAACATAAAACCAGTAAACCAGTATCCGAAAGCTTGAAATGTCCGTTTATTTTTAAACTAAAGCGCCAGTTTTATACGAGTTTTTCTGTTTCTGATTTCTGAGTCACAGTTAAAATACTTATCTCGGGTCATGAATCAATGATACGTTCTACGAATAAGTGAGCGTATAATGAGTCCTAATTAACATGTGACTTTATATACAACTGAGAAATGGTCAATGGATTAGTTAACTTTCTTGATTGGGGTTTTAAGATCCATTGACGATTTCTTCGCACATACGAGGAGGGTGTAGATCAACCTGGGGCGTAACATGGAAAACATGGATAAACATGGCGAATGATTAGAGTGACAAACCACGCCCACACACTCACTTGGCCGTGCACCACGCTGATAATAGCAACATTCACTTCATCAGTGATACACTTAATGTTGCCATGTTAGCGGTCAGGAGGGAGATGTATTCAGACAGCAAAGAAAATAAAACATGTTGTTACGTGATTCAGTTTTGACTGTAAAGGTATTAACTTGTTTTAGTGGCATCTAGAAGCTGATTTTGTAACAAAAAAAGTAAGACTATGTATTTTCAACTTCCTAAGCTATTGCTAGTATCTGCGTATGAATAAACACAGAAGTTGAAAATCCATAAGGTGTCACCTATTATGTTGTAAAGTTATTGAGGAAATGGTCTTAAACTTGAGAATGCTGTGTTGGGTTTGCCAGTGCGGGCCCTACACCAATATTGTTCCCCTTTGTTTATTTGCAAATTCATCTATCGGTCCACATGTTAAAACTCCGTACATCAGCACCAACACAAACATTCTGTGAATACTAGTGAGCTCCATGCTTGGCCCAAAAAGTTAGGTTTGATGACTGGAGAGTATCACCTTACGAAAGTGTGTGTGTTTTTTTCTTCTTGAATTGAATTTTGTTAAAAAGAAAGCGACACTTGGGTCTAGCTTTTTTCAATTTAGCACTATTCATATTTTTTATTGCCTTTGGCTTTATGCAGCTCTGGTGTTTTCAGAAAAAGAGGAACGGGAAGCCGATGTGTTTTGGGAATTCTTTGTATTGTCCTGTCAGTGTCTTGTATTTGTCTCGTGGTGTACTCGTGTCGGAGGGGGGGGGGGGGCTCTTTCGCCCATTGGAGAGACAAGCCGTCATGTGAATGAAATTATCTCAATGGCGTTAAACCACAATTAAACAAACAAACAAGCAATCATTTTTGTATACCCAAACTACAAATAAGACGCATTTTATTGGAAATGAGTTCTCACATGTAAATTACAGTTTGAAAAATTCAATGGTCAGTTAAAGTTGTTAACTGATGCTCTATTAAAATAATTTTGTCATATATAAGTCTTTTATACTTGTTAATATTTTCCCCCTGTTTGTGTTTTAGAGTTTGGATTTGAGAACTGAATGTCAACCCTAATGCCGGAGTTGTCTGAGTTCGTGAAAAACGACACGACATGGCCGCCCTCAGTAAGTCCACCACTAACAGATTATATAGGAATACCGTTTAATACAGCTGTATACAGTATATAGGATAATATGTATACGAAGGTTTTTCAGACATTTGGGGACAAATGATGATACTGATGTAATGATCACCACAGAACTTTAACCAGAGGACAGGTTAATTATTCATTGAATAACATACGGTTTAATTATCTGTTAGGTACAGCTATGCAAAGCCCATACAGAAAGATAAACAAGAAATTATCTCCTAGTTATTATGACTTTTATTCAGTACTCTCCTTTATCCTCAAAGATACAGCAGGGTTTATGTTCTCATTTAAGATTTTAGTCAATGTAACGTTAAGAAAGCCGAGTTGAATACCCAGTTAAATGAACTAGTTATTAACTCAATCGTCTTGAATGCGTTACACTTCCTAACCCATGATGCCTGACAAATGCTGCACACTTTATTTATTCATGCTTAACGTGACATCCATCAAGTTCATTATGTCTTTAAATTTGATCCTGTCAGCAAAAATATAGAAATTCATATTCACATGAAACTCATTAAATCCGATAACCAGGACAACATAATTTAATAGTTTCATAAGACTCTTTACTTGACGTATACAGCATCCCATTAGCCCTATAAGTATGTATACACATTTACGTAGCTTCTTAACGCATAACGCCCTCCACTGCACAGTATATGAAAAACGGGACTCCGACGAGGAATCACAGGAAATTTAAAGTTATATCCACAGTCAATGGTGTCTTTTTATGCCTTCACTCCTGATGATGGTTTGATCAATAAACTGAAACGTTGAGTCAAAATGAATTCATTATCTTTCTCCAGAGTTATACTTTAGTATGTTAAACTCATCAGCGGTAGTCATAATGTGCCCATTACATATGGAGATTAGACGCGAGATGCGCCGTCAGATGTCTGCTTGTATATAATTGAGGATTCTGATAAAGCATTTTTCGCTTGTACTTGATTAATTAAAATAAAAAACTGAACTGTCTGAAGAAATATTGCCTAGAATCACAACTCGTATTTCATCATTTCGGGCGGGAGTGTTATGTGGTAGGCCCTACGTGCTTTGCTGAAATTCTTATTGTTGAGGTCATTTAGGTCGTTTGATATAGAGGAAAATGATCATCTCAAGATGAAACAACAGATTTTTGTACTGTTCCACACATTGGCCTTAGCAAAAGTTAATCTCAATTACCATGACGACGCAATATATCTTTAGTTCTGGTTACCATGGCAATGAAGATAAACTTGGGGGGGGGGGGGGACTTGTGGGACGAGGCTTAGATTAGAATCGTGCTGCACGAGACTACGGTTAAATATTGCCAGAAACCATACACTATTGGATTCGATTTTTTCAACCTCATAAATATATTCTTTCATGAATGTTTGAATGTTAGATAGACCTTATTGTTCCAAGAACCGTGTGTATCCTTTTCAGACCAATCAAATCATGGACTGTAATATCAAACCGAAGAATGTAAGTTATGCCCCAGTCGTTTAACACCGCTGATACCATATACGTAGCACTATTAACAATTTATGCATAGTTTACACTAGCACTGACTTAGATGGGTTTATTAATCGGCCTAATTGTAATTATTATACCACTTCGGCAACGAGTCATGTTCCATACCGACACTGATCAAAATAGGCCCTGTTGCTACTTATACTTAAAAAGACAAACTGCCATAATTTCTTGTTTGTTAACATGACTGCCTAATATGACTAATCAGCAGTATTTAAAGGTAATCCAGAGAGTCTGTGCGATACGAGGAATATCACCCGAGCCTGCTAACTTATAGAATCGGTATAGCCTGTGTCTAGATATTTTGATAATTAACAGGGGGTATAGACATTCATGGTATCACACAGGCTCCAGTTTGATACTCTTTTTTCTAATAAAATTTTAATCTTATTAATATGTATTTACTTTGTCAGGTGCCATACTTCTCATGGTACTCATGTTTACCAACTTTAGACAACATGCCATGCTCCTGCAAAAAAAGTTATATCGAAGACACTTGTCGATCCATTAAAAAAGGATCAAAGAGCACAGAAGTTCCACAGAACAGTCAGACTTAAAGTTAGCTTTGTCAGGTCACTTCCAGTCTAATCCAAAACACCCTATGGATCAATATAAAAACTATCAATGTTAATTTTACTAATCTGATAACACGAAAAATTCAAAGAACCAAACGCTGAATTGAACATTAACATGGGCTTCCAAATGCCTATTCATGTGATGACCTAATGTCATGTGATGACAAACCGTTACTCGTTAACCCAGCCTCCCTACACAGTGCTATGTTACCTTAATATATTGTAAGACACCTGTATAATCATAACGGCTTTTTTATATTTTCTTTTTTGACTTTTTTATAGTATGATTCTAGATATGTTATAATGTTTAAAAACTGCTAACCCACTCTGTGGATATCATTCCTCTCAAATCAATCGATCCTTGTATAAACACCTGTGGTGAACTCATTCGTGTATATAGATATTCTAGTCAATATCTTGAAAACAGTGCTAGCATCCGCGCCAAAACTTTCCTCGTCAATAAATGCAGATGTTGCATATCCATTAAAAAAATGTATGTTGTTCAGATGATAGACAGAAAATGCCATACCTAAAAACTACGTATTTACTTTTGAATAGAGTGATCTCCCCTTCTTATCATGTAAGCGGTCGTTTTCTTTACGAGCGGTAAAAGCAACATAGCATATAATATATATTTAAGAGATTCACTTTCTGTTACAGTTGTACTGTATCTTATGCTTTTTGCCATTGTCAGGTTTGTCTAGTCTAGTTATCATCGATGTTTTACGTGGCACAACGTCTGTGAGTGAAGTCAGTGAGCTGTCCTTAAGTACGATCCGACCCTAATCAAAAAAAATCAAATATTACCTTTAATATTCAGAAAAACATCCGAAATAGCGGAACTCTGGATCCGAACTGTTGAATATTTTTTAACTTACAATGTCATATCTTTAAAGCAAAAGTATTTTGCGCCTTTGTTACTCAGAGTGAATTATTTTAAGAATCGACACAGAGAAAAAAAATCTATATTCTAGATATACAGCAGCTTTTTGATAAATGCTCAATTTTGCTCATGGCTAGCAGTTATACACCTACTTCCGAGCCGATACGATTGGTTGGAATTGGTATGTCGAGAGTCATCATATCTCCAGGTATATGCTTTCGTTTGAGTTTAAGGACTGTCTACATTCCATTGCGAAGAAAATAGAAAATGCTTCCTACGTGTTACTCGTTTATTTGTGCGTGCAGTGTCTGTGTTTAATGGATGACTAATACTTTATATCGAATACAAATTCAATAAAACAAAATTGGTAAATTTAAGATACAAATATATTAACCTTTTTTTCTATTTGCAGAATCCAAACATGGGAGACGATTCAAATGGCCTTCCGTCTTCGGGCGATGCATCGGTAACCATAGGGATCGTGGTCCCTCTGGTAGTACTAGCTATTGTACTGGCTATTCTTATCTACTGTTACTGTCGACGAAAGCAAAAACTGACGTACAAACAAGGCATACAAAAAGTAAGAATCATATTTTGTTCTTTATATTTCTGAATGAGTACGTTTAACACTTTAAAATGTTAGGGCATATTACATATTACCTAGTTTTGTAAACAGAATTGTTTTATTATATTATTTCATTCATAATTATATAATGTGAAAACTAAAATATTTCCTACTGGTATATTCCTTAGTCTCACGCTCTACGAATAACACAACTTTATCTATAGCAGATATAAAACGCTTATCCGATGCCTTTCGCGGCAACAAAGTACAATGGTGTCCTTTGAAAACTTATAAAATAAGAACAATACAGTAGTCTTCACCCTGAATGTTTAACCTCTAGATAGAATAAAAAACTTTTGTATTTGCTTTCCAGCATGCCCAGTTTCGACACACTGTCAACGGAGCATCAGTTTTCACAGTGCAGGGCGAGACGCCGCTAGAGTCCATACAGACCACGTCAGTCACCTCAGAGAGATGTTTGAGGTACTCCGGTGAGCCAGGTATCTCCTCCTTACCGGTGAGTGGGAGGTCGGTATCTTTTGACTGCCTTGGAGACAGTGACAAATCGTCGTCTTGGAATAATTTACGAAATTCAGTATCGTCCGATCAGGGTTATTATGGATCGGACACATTGGGCATAAATACAGGAAGTGTTCACGTATCTGCTTCTCAACTAAGTAAGAGTGCTGGGCTGACTCAGTCATACCTCGACTCTAGGGACAGCAGCCCAGAAAGATCGCTCAGCAGTGACCACATACAGCGAGGACAATGGCCCCCTTTTGCCAAATTGAAAGGAGATATGGGGAACAGTCTAGGTCGAGATAGTGGCCTTGGCAGCAGTATGGAAACATGTCTGTCATACCAAACGGACTCAAAGTCTTCTCTGTCCAATTACAGCATGTTGTCTTCTGATGAAGACATTTACAGCTATGTGGCCCCAGCCAGACCAAAGTCTCTTCCACCTCTCTATCCCTCCCTACAGGCAGAAATAAAGAGAGTAGTAGACATTCCTTACAGAAGTATGCTGCCAGCAAAACCAAGTCTGGATGAAAACGAAAACCAACCAGATGTGCATAAACATATTCAGTATCTAAGAGAGCGCTTTTATGACATGAGAAACCAACGTGGACATCGAGATGCCGCTGATACCAACTCAAAAACATTCGGTACAACCAATTTTACCATAGGTATTTTTGGCGCACAGGGTGGTAATCTTCAGCTCTTTGACAAATCAGCTTCACTGGCCATACCTGAGGGAGCCCTGCCGTCCGATCAGGAACTCTACCTTTATGCTTTTTATGAAAATGCCAATATTGATGGTAAATCGTATTTAAGACGGGTTATCGAATGTGGCCCGGACGGACTTGGTTTTAAGAAGCCTGTGTGTCTCAGTTTTAAACCACGCCTAATCCCTTGTGATGAACCGGGGTCCCCTGTGGACGTGGAATTTAAAGTTGTATATAAAAACACCGAACCAGAAAACTGGAAATCATTGAGCAAGACAGAATCTTTTTTCCACGCAGAAGAAGATTTTGTGACTGTCCATGTAAACCATTTTACACGATTCACAGTGGTCCCGGCAGGAGCGTCATCTAGCAGCAGCAGCAGCCACGCTTCATCCGGAGTCTCGCCAGTTGATTCAGCTGCATCTCGTAAATTCTACTTATCTGTGTACGTAGGAACTGCAGCAGGGGCGACAACTCATTATAAAGTATGCTTTATCGACAAGGACAAAGAGAAACTCAAGGTAATAATCTATATTCCACTGAATCTATAGGTTGTTTCTTTAGTACACTATCACACATAAATGTGTTACAAAACAGAATTAAAGAAAACAAATCTATGAACACGAAAAGCTCTCTAAATGAAATAAGTCCTTCTTCAAATAATAAATAGAGTTCACTTTAAAAATTTGAAAGTATTTACCATTTTCTGAACCTAATTTTGGACAACAGATGAGAGATTAGCCACATAAAACTATATAATATAATCTTTATTAAGGACAAACGACAATGAATTGAACATTAACATGTTGTCGTTTTTGCTGTTGTGGTTTTTTTTTTTGTGGTTTTTTTTTATTTATTTATTTATTTATTTATTTATTTATTTATTTATTTATTTATTTATTTATTTATTTTCTTTTTATTATTTTTTTCTTTTTCGTCATTCTCTCACAACAATGATGTCAATTTATTCTCTATTATTTGACCAGTCTCACAACTCAGCCATGGCTGGCGAAGGTTTTCGAGCTGCTGTAGCCACACCGAAATTGTTCAGCTTTACTCCACATGGTGGTGATGTTTTCATTGACATACCCTCACTTCATGGATGTGAGTTTAAGGGAACAAACAAAAGACATGTAAGTTAAAGAATTTCGAATCTACATTGTATGTACTTCTATGGTGAAATTTGAATAGCATTTAGACCTATAAAAAGCATAAGTCTTATGAATCAATTTTTACGGCCACTCGATACAGAAAAAACAAACGAAAAAAACTCAAAGTTACAACTTGACATGGAATTACTCCCTGGATAAGACAAATGAATCAATCTTGAGTGTGATGTAAACAAATTGATATACTTGCTCTGATTTGTGTACAGGTGCTCTCAGTGGATGAGTTTGAGGCAGACACTGTGGAGGACTTGGGCTTACCACAAAGAGATTTTCTACTCGCGCTTAAACAGCACAATACAGAGGGGCTCTTCGAGGTGTCCGCTTACCAACAGAAAGTACACGATAAAGTTCTGACCTTCTGCATAAGCATGAATATCAACAACGTTAAAGAAACGGTAAGTTTACACATATCATTGTCTACAATAAACCTATATGCCCATGGTGGCATTAAAACACCTCAGTGAAGCATTTGATTAATCTATATTACCCTATGTTTTTCAGTTGGTGGCGGATTCTGGATCAGCCGATCTGACTCATCGAGACGTCATGGAGTTTTTGGCGGGAGTCCGTCTTGCACAATATCATCCTCACGTTTTCTTTCCAAAAGACATGAAGTTGGACATTTGTACAACTGTCGAAAGCTCTCCTTCACAAGCTTGGATGAGACTGGCAGAATCTGCGCAAATTCCCGGCAACAAATATCGCTGGATAGAAACCTATGTAAAAGGAAAACACGTGACACCTTGTTACGTAGTGTTAGATTTTATCGAGGCCAAACTTATTGCAAAAGACTTATCGATTGATGAAGCATGTGATCAGCTAGCCTATATGTTAGAGAGCACAGGTCACGAGGTAGCGGCTGATTATTGTAATGAATGGAAGGCAGAACTTCTGAAAAGAACTAAGGCTAAAAGCCCACAAAAGGACAAGGGGAGCCGCAGTCCCCATAGCAGGTTTGACTTTGGCAGTATTTCTCCAAACCGTGAGGAGCTGGGTACAATATTGGAAGAATCTAACATATCTAGAGACCAGACCCCTACCATGTTACATCTCAAGCATAAAACTGGTGGAGAAAATTATAAACAAACTGTTAATGGTGCCATTGCGTCTCAAACCACGCGACAAAACTTAGTAAAAAGTGCTCCGGATAAAGTGCTATCCCCCAGGCTTTATTGGAAGAACTATGAACGAAGCGACTCGGCGCTGTCACTAAATTCACCAGACAATAACACGCCCCCTCCACTTACAGACACTAGTCCATTCACCATCAGTTCAACCGGGGAATCTAAATACAATGTAAGCCGACCAAATAAAGAATTGAGGAAAGCGAATAGGGAAAAATCTGGCCGCAATGACAGTGGTATTGGTAGTGAGATTCAATCCCCAAATGAAATAGACCAAGAAAGGGTTAGTCATATTTAACCCATGGACTACATACCAAATATCAGCGTTAAACCTGCACAACAAAAACGATATAGAAAAGTCATGTGACCCAGGCTCTTTTCGACTATGGCTCTGCAGAAGGTAATAGTTTGGGTCTGCTTCAAGAGTTGTCTCTCATCTCAGTTAAGGTTTTGGAACTAAGTGTAAAGCAATCGTTTGTATTTGAGCTCTTGAATATTTCCGTTTTTTTTGTTGTGGACAATGTGACATACGCACCCTGAACATATTGCGATGGTAGTTTCAGTTGATGGTTTGAATATGATAAGGCTACGTGTTTTATCGGAAAAAAGTAACACGTCTAAGAAGCAGTCAGCATATTGTTGTACTGGTTCATACTAGAGTAAATCTCGTTAATAACGGTAAGTAATGGTTTACCGTAATGGTAAGTGGAATGAATCACGTGATAGCTGATTGATCACATAATGTGTCTTACAGCACTGCACGACCGGCAACATTATTTTGTTACCGCTCAAGCTGCAATATGGCCCGAATTGTATGCAACATCAGTATTGAATTCAAGGATTCAAAATATTACAATCGGACTTCTTGTTATTTGACCAATGTGTCTTGCTCATATATAAGAGTTGTTATGTATTTTTAGACGTCAAAGTTTTGGAGAAAGAGGAGTTTAAATTGTGGGTACTCCGTCCTATAATATTCGTTGTGAAAACCATTTTTAACCACTTGTAGGTTTCTATTGTAAGATTTATCATAGCTGATAGACTAAGCATACTATCTGTGTTAAGTACTAGTTGTCCATAGCTGATAGACTAAGCCTACTATCTGTGTTAAGTACGAGTCGTCCATAGCTGATAGACTAAGCATACTATCTGTGTTAAGTACGAGTCGTCCATGGTGCCATATTTGACATGAGTCTGTTTTCTATAGCAATTAAGAATTTCGTCCCACATATTACAGTTGGCGATTACCCCTTTGGGCCAGGAATGGTTGTGAGGTATGCGAGGTCTATGGCACGAATAGCGTGTCGGCGAACATCAAATGCCATTTTAAAATAAACTAAACTTGCGAATTAGTATATCAGCTGGCCTTTGTAAGCTCCCTGTAAAATTGTTTTTGGTTATGAAGTTCCATTTGAACCTCTAATGGATATGATTGAAGAAGATTTTGTACATTTTATTTAAGATAACACATGCTAGCTGCCATATATATTACAGCTGCCCTTGTTCTATATATTTTATATATTTGTCATCTGTAAAAATAACAATACATTTTTTAAAAAGTTCATAAATATATTTATTAGAAACACTCAATCACTTTAGAGAAACCGCACAATTTTGACGCCAACAATTGGAAGAAACATTTCAGAAAATGTTTTTTTACGCATACGTCATAAAAGTGGTTCATTTTAAACTTTATCGTTACCTTATTGCTTTTTAAATTCAAGAAGACGGCACTATTCTTATCACCAAATGATGTTTTCCATTAGTCGATTTATATATATGGGAGACTATCATGTAAATATATTTCTCTGCACTATTTTAGGAGATACAGTATGCCATATTAGCCTTTTTTGTCATGAATATTTAAAACAGCTGCTTTATATGTATATTTAATGTAAACTATTGCTGACGCTATTGTTGTCAATAGATAACAAAAATCGAATCACTACTATGAATCACTAAATTTAACTACATTAAAACTGACTTAATGTAAGATAAGATTTTTTTGGATAGCATTAACATTGAATAATTTTTGTGTCTTTTAGAAAGTGAAGATTAACAGTATTTTCGTTATTTTGGAATAACACTTTCTTAG
>JARFOD010002884.1:0-10550 GCA_031763545.1 Mopalia muscosa | reverse complement strand
GACCAACCCCCCCCCCACCTCCCCTCCCCCCTCCCATTTGGATCTACTTCCGCTGCCCTTGAAAAGCACTGGGCCCGCATCCTTTAAGCTACTTAAAGAATTACTGCACTTTAAGTTAAGAAAAACTGTGTAAATTTTCAGGCATCACTTTAAATACATATACAACATTTTTACTGACTTTTATTGTGATGTTTAATGATAGATTCTAAGTACAATTTGATACATAAAAACTTACTACCGGTACCCTATAACTTCTAACTGCTAGAAGTTATAAGATATATCACATTTATTTTGTTTTCATTGAAATCAAAAGGCTGTAATTTGGATAATCAATGTTAACTTCAGAAATACTAAAGGAAGTTTTGTGAATACAGGGGCTGGGTCCACAAAGCATTTTCTGACTTAAGTCAAAATACTAAATTTGATATTTTTGGCCTGAACTTTCTTTTAAAGTAATACCTATAATTGTGACTTACTTAGGTTATAATAATTATGCTAAAATATTAAATTTTAAAATTTAAAACTGAGAAATGTGAGGGCCTTTAAACATTTTGACATAAGTATAAAACTGTTTTGTTGAATCGGGCCCAGGTAATACCTCCTGTTCTAATTGTTATAGAGAGTTTTAATTTCGCAGGATGACTTAGATTTGTGTTAGAGTTAAGAGTTTGAGTAAGAGTTAGGGTTACGTTGGCTAGGTAATAACACCTGTCCTAATTGTCCTAATTTATGACTTGACTCGAGATCACGGAGGTAAGAGGGTGACGGTTTTAATCAAATGAACACTAGTTTGAATGAGGTACCTATTTACCTGGAGTGAAATCTTTAAAATCTGTACACACTTGATAGTGGGAATCTCTCAGAGTTTGGAAGAGGACCGTTTGAACCCAGTCGATGTCTGCGCTTTGGTAAGAGATAAACAGGTCGTAACACAGATCGTGTTCAGGAACTGAAATATCACAAAATACATCAATATTATTATTATCAACTTATGGATTTATTGACAAGCAATATTTTAGTGCAGAAACAAGCACCTTTTTCAAGTTAATGACATGCAGTGGCTACATGAATAGCAGATACATATTTAGTGAAGCGCCACAGGTGGGAAAACTATTGATTTCTCCGCAAAGCCCAAGTGTTTTTAATCAGTTAAAGTCACCCCAAAGTGACTAATTTAACACAATATATATAAATGAGAGTATAAAATAAAGTTACAGAAGATTTTATAAAAAGTTAAAACCATTACAGATGAAGCTGTTCGGATTCTAATGATTGTTGTGGGGAATTGTTTTTTTTTTGAAAGCTGATCTGTATTTCTTTTTGTGGTTTTAGGTCATGCATAATATAACATTTAAAAAAATTTATAAAAAAAGCTCACTGTCCTACCGACACATTTTTGTTCAAACTTTGCTGGATGAGCAGCGCTAACCAGGCAGTGTATACTCACACTTCCCTCTAGAAGCTTTCTTTTAAATCCTGATTTAGTACAATGACTAGCTTGCCATTAAACTTTAAAACTGTTTAATATGTAATTGTAAGGTCTCCACATTAATAATGAAATTCTTAGACATATAATTCTTTAGTTACCTACAAAATTTCATTTGAACTATTGTATTGACAAAAAAGGCTGTGTCCAAGCACATTTTGATGATTAGGGGTGCCTCTGAGACCATAATATTTACTTTCAAACCACCTTAATGATCATGTACATTAAGTTTTAACTTCTACATGTATGCAATAAAATTCAACATATTTCAGTTTGACATCAACAACCATCGTGCATGGAAAATGTTCTTTATTTTTTTATAAATTTCTCGCCAGGCATAAGATTTTACGCAACCGTGGGTAGCATGATTTTCCAGGCATGAACGCAGGAACAAAAAAAAAACAACAGATGACTAAGTATAGGAGATGATATCCAGACCAACAGGTCCCAGAGTAGCTAGCACTCCACCACTGGAGGCTTTTTTTGAAAATATATGTTCACAATCCCAGTCAAATCACCTTTTCCCACTTCTGTTTAAGAACTATTTTTTTTCTTTTTCCTCATGTTTGTTGTGAAACCTAGTGAAATAAACCCACATCTATGGTATTAATAGAAAAAGCAAAGTTTGAAGATGACAACTGAATTTGAATGATGGCCATTTTTGTTTGCGGAATTATGCAATTCCATGGATTTCTTAACTTGAGGAAACTATTTTCAAAGTTTGAACTATAGTAAAATTATGCAATGGCTGCCATTTTGTTATGCGAAATTTGTAGAAATGAAATCACACTATTTGTCTCACTGGGGGAAACCTACAATTATAGTGAGTTGGTCTAAAGAATATCATGTAGGGGTGAATATTGAAAAAGTTATACAATGGCAACCATATTGCTTTGTGCAATTTGATGTAAAGCAATCCTATCCTATGTCTTAGTCCAAGCTAGCTTCCAGGTTTCAAGTTAATCTGTGAATTTGATAAAAAAAATAATCATGGTAAAAACACATAGGCATGGATATGGTAAAATGATGCATTGGCGGCCATTTTGTTTTACGGAATTGGATGAAATTCAATCCCATCTGTTGTTTTAATAAGATGAGACTATATGTCAAGTTTCAAGTTAATCTGTGAATTTTTCACAGAGTTTTAGTGTTCACAACATATACAGTAATGAATATTGTAAACAATAGCAATGGCCGCCATCTTGTTTTACCGAAGTTGTTGAAATTCATTTCGATCCATTGTCTTAAAAGCAGAAAGCTATCTTCAAAGTTTAAAGTTAATCCGTGAAATTATTGTCTACTTATTGTGTGCACAACAGGTACAGACATGAATATGTTTAAATTTTGTAATAATGGCCATTTCGTTTAACGGAATTTGGTGAATGCAGATGGACGGACGGATGCCAAGTAGCATTTTAAGTCCCCCTCCTAGTGGTGGACAAAAAAGGAAATTTGTTGAACGTGCTATCATTTATCATTTTCCCGAGGCAAGACAGAAAAGAAGATTGTCGTTTACTTGAATCTACAACAACTACTTTCAGATGATCTATCTTTACGTCAGCCAATTAGACACAGGGGGTTTAATCACAAGATGACAAGTAGGCTATGCATGTTATATACACGCACAATCTTAGTCCCAGAGTCCTGGCATTAATACAGACACGTAAATTGAGAGTGGCGCAAATAAAACAGGTTGTTTGGTGTCGACTTTGTGTAACCGACTTTCGGATTGGCTTGTTTCTACAATAGTCCAATCAACGGTTTGCCACATTTGTGCCTGGAATTGCAGCAAGGGGTAGTAATGTGGAAATCTCGTCTTACACATTTTGACTCTTGTAATAGGCAGATGTTTAACTATATACTTACTGTCAAACTGGGCTAGATCAGGTTGGGGCCAGTCTATGGGATGGTACTGAGCCTTATTCCGTCTCTTTCTAATTATGACCAGAGCAACACCCGATATCACAATGGTACCCCCGAGCGAGATGCCCAGTGCCAGGGCAAGGTTTTTCTCCCAATCTGTTGATAGAGACTCAGTGTAGATTGATATAGATAATAGTCATAATTTGTCATAATTTAAGCCAGACAATAATGTTGTCTTTGTACTGTTATTAGCAGTCCGTGTAGATTGACCGTATGGTAGAGACAAACGTTTACCTAGTGTTTGCGTAGTGTGTTATAATACTTACACAGCATGAAGAATGTGGATAACATAAATAAGATTAAATGTTATTTCTGGATTCAGACCATAAAGTCAGATGTACCTGGATTTGGCTCTGTTGAATTGAGCAATTGGAGATGTATAACTTTGGAGGTATTGCCCTTGTCATTCTGTCCGAAACAGGTGTACCCACCAAGATCGTCTTCCTGACAATATACATGAAATTAAGGGCTTCAGTAACCAGGAGTTTTATTCTGAGCTACTCTTTATAATAATATCATCATGCCACCACGCCCCCTGACCAATTGAGTTTTATTCTGAGCTACTCTCCATTACTACACTTGGCGAACCAAGCGACAGTAACCTGAATATACCTCCACACCCCCCTGACCAATTTAGTGCTCATAGTTATGGGTAATAAACTCTCTCTGTTATACACTCTTAGAAAAATATGGCTGTAATGGAACCCTTTATGCCTCTTCATTCAGGACTCTGGTGGAACAATTTTTTGGTTCTGTATGGAACCCTCACAGTAACTGTTCTATGTATTTATCTCTTTCTTTTTATAACAAACAACCGTTGTTGGCCCAATGGTTCCATATACAACCATCCTCTTTTCTAAAGACCCCTCAACGAACCATTATTTCTAAGAGTGTACTTAAATCCGACCAATCTGTTATATGCTTATAACTTAAATTCAACTGTTGTTATTGACCATAGCCCGATTTTATTGTAGCATGCCATCTGATTGGGCGCCTACAAGTTCCTAACATCCAATCAATTGGGTGGGGGTATATTCTGTTTTTTGGGGGGGCTCTGTCTGCCAAGGTTTATTATGTAGAGTAGTTCCGAATAATAGTCTTGGTTATTAAAGATGTATACTCCGATCACCGGTTTTCGAACACTTAAGAAAGTGATTTAAAAGCGTCTTAATTAACCTTCAGACAGGTCTCTTAAAGTTATTGATGAAATACTGCTCTTCAACTTGAACATCATTCTGTATCAAAAATCAACAGAAAAACAAGCGAAAATAATGAAATGTTCGAAAACCGGTGCTGTTCGAAAACCGTTGATCGGACGATATACAATTATGATGGAGAGATGAAACAATTTTTATATATCAAGTTGTGGTCAGTGAAGTAAAACATTCTTCATCTTAAATTATAAAAGTCAGATAATAAATTGACAATTCTGAAAAATCAGGATTTTTGAATTAACTGGATCGGAAGAAGCGCCATATTTTTAGATTTCTAAAGTTAGGCCTTGTTTTATCAGCAATATGAGGTTATGCCAACAATTTGAAATCAAACTGATGTCATATTCAAATATAGAAGTGAAAGTAAATCAGTCTGAAAACATTGGTGAAAATGTCTCTCCAGGAAATGGCCCTGAATAGGGTAAAAGAACTCGGTCAAACAACAAATCAAGAAGATTGTTTGTTTCTTTTATTGGGGTTGTCCTCAGAGTATTTCACTTAAATGACAACTGATTGTCCACTTCTGACTGTACCCTGCTTAAATACGATAAAAATAAATGTTGGCATTCTAACCGTTTTTTGATGTGCCGCCAAATTTCAAGACCAAAGACCCAAGTTATGAAGACATTACCTAGACAAAAGCTGGACGCCACACATGGCGCAATGACTGCAATGGTGATACAGCAGGAAAACTTACTGTGATATTGTGAACACGACCAATATCATCGTGCAGGGACACTTACTGCGATATTGTGAACACGCCCAATATCATCGTGCAGGAAACCTTACTGCGATATTGTGAACACGCCCAATATCATCGTGTGGGAAAACTTACTGTGATATTGTGAACACGCCCAATACCATCCTGCACGGAAACTCACTGTGATATTGTGAACATGCCCAATATCATCGAACAGCGAACGGGGAAACTTACTGTGATATTGTGAACACGCCCAATATCATCGTGTGAGGAAACTTACTGTGATATTGTGAACATGCCCAATATCATGGTGTGAGGAAACTTACTGTGATATTGTGAACACGCCCAATATCATCCTGTGAGGAAACTTACTGTGATATTGTGAACACGCCCAATATCATCGAACGGGGAAACTTACTGTGATGTTATGAATGGAGAGTAGCAGTGTCTTTTTGCCATGCTCACAATCTGGGAAGGTTCTCTTGTTAACCCGGTCGCTATCCAGCAATCTTTCTTCCCTGCGGAACCAGTCCGCTGTTTGCTGGGGGTATAAAAGCAACGAGATAAACAAATCAACAAAATGCATTATTTAGCTTACTAAGCTCATATCAAAATTTGGCGCAAAGGAGTTAGAAAAAAATAACATAAATGGGTCACGATTGTTGTTAAATCAAGGAACATTTATATACAGTGAAGATAATATACTAAGTTGCCTTTCCTTTCATTGTTTTGTTTTTCCCCTATTTAATAACCCATGATTTGCAGACATCTAGCACATTTGGTAGGACTTATTCCTTCATCTTAGCCCTACCTCTCAACTATCTCAACCCATGATAAAGGATGGAAATTGATCCTCCACTATCACCGGCTTCTCAAAACATAAATTTGATTTTCTCTTATTTTTTGATACCATAGACACAATTACCCCTACTTTTTTCTAACGTATAATTGAAGTTTTATTTGAGTGGGAAGTTTAAGTTAAAAATAAATAAAATAAAAAAACCCTTTAGGAAATAAATATTGTAGGTAGGTAAACTACTAGGCATTGTGTTTAGTGTATCTAAAAAACACCTGAGAAAAATTAGATATATGTTTTAAGGGACCAGCGATAGTGGCGGGTCATTTTTCTACCCCCATAAACTTTCTTAACCAAACAAATGGATGCATGCTATGTAGGCAAATAGGAGAAAATATTATAAAAAAGATTATTGATTTATTTATTTATTTACTTTTTGGGGATTGTAAATTGTCTTGATACTTTAAACTATTTCAAAATATTATACACGGAGAAAATAGAACTTATAGGCTTACAGGCGAGTGTATTCATCAGAACCAAAACCTGATATATAGACATTTCCCCTCAAACAGCACAAACACCTGTTGTTGTTAACAAACTATTGTGAAGTCCATCCACAACTGGTTTCCTAAATATCGGTGGTAATATGGCTCGGTAAAACCATAGAGCTGGAATCTCCACAGGTAGTTCCTCGAATAACATAAAGCATGAGTCCAAACTACAAATTGTCAAAGTGTTGGCCAGTCCAAATCCCGCTTTTTTCTTCATGTACGCCATGTTAAATAATTTCTATTTTTTTACAATTCTATTATGAACAAGTTTGGAGGAACAGATTTTAAACATTTATATATGAATTGTTCATAGTTATCTTGTCTTTAGGGCAAGCCTAACAGTCAGAGGCTACACTCACAACGTATTACAATGTTAAAATGGTAAACCTAGCTTTGATATAAAGTTTTGATTGTGTTTACCTGCACGCAGAGATCTCCGCTGGAAAAAGTGCAGCTGATGTTGACCGATTGGCCCACTTGTACATACTCCATTCCTCCAGGTGGCTGGGTGGCGGTGATAAGCGGCGGACTCACCCAAATCTCTATCAGCATAAAATCATAAGCCCATATTTATCCCACAGTTTTCAGTAATATTAAACTTGTTTGTTTGTTTGATTGGGGTTTAACTTCGTACTCTAGGGTATTTGACTTATATGATAAAAGACTGTCCACTTCACACTGCACCTTGCCTCATTACGGTGCAAAATCGTGAAGAAACCTCGTAAAAACCACCCCGCGATTACAAGAGCCAAATCTTGTGCCTCAATCATATACCTGAAGGTCGACAGACAGTCGCGATCCTGTGAACGGTAAATCGGAGTAGGAGTTGGAAGCAGCCACGCGACCTCTAAGCCACGGATGCGGACATTTTCTTAGTTTGAAATATATTTTAATTATGCAATGGCTGCAATTTTGTTTTGGGGAATTTGGAGAAAAGAAATGCCATTATTGCAATTTGATGAAATGCAATCATATTCCATTGTTGAGGCTAGCCTAAATAGATTAGAACATAAATGTTTTACTTTTGACTCTGATGTATTGCTTGTAGGTAACACAGCCTGCAGCGTTACATCCCTTACAGGTATAAGTTCCCGTATCCTCGGCTGTGGTGTGGGTTGTGGTCAAAGTCTGGTTCTCATGCAGTATATTCACAGTGACAGGGTTAAGGCTCTCTTTACATCATTATATGTACAGGAATTAATTCTAAATAAATTGTCATATTTTTCAGAATTTTACTTTGAATCTACCGGTGTTCTGCTAGATCCAGGTAACAGTCAATAGAGTTCCTCATCTACAATAATTGAAACTAGCACAACCAGGTCGTGAAGCGTTTCCATAATGTCGGAAACTTAATTTTCCTCCCGTGCTAAGTAAAGAGAGCAGTGCTACTCTTCAAACAAATGATTAATTGATTGATTGATGGATTGATTGGTTGACCGATGGTTGTTGTTTTATGCCATGCTTAATGGTATTTCACTTATATGACTTACAATAATTAACGCAACTAGCACAACCAAGATGTGGAGCCTTTCCATAATGTTGGAAAGTTAATTTTCCTCTAGTGCTAAGTGAAGACAACATTGCTACTCATCAAACAAATTGCCCTTAGCCAGAGGATTTAAACAAGTTGGTAAATGTACTAGTTATCAATCAATGAAAATGGCGAGTGAGACAGAGCTGTATGTTAACCATAGAGTTTAAGAGAGGTGAAACATATAATGATAGTATCCTGGTAAAACACATTCTGGTCTGGCCAGTGACATGAAGGTATACATGTACATGCAAATGTATGTTAATAAAAAGTTAATATGAAACCCGAATAAACCATTAAAACGCAATTACGGATAAATGTATACAAAAACTTAGTTCAAATGCATATCAATGGCGTGGTGATTGATCATTAAGGTGAAGGCCTATGTAAGAGGACTAAATCAATCAATTCACCTAGATTATTCATTCCTCTATTCATTGTTTCTCTCGGTCTCATGATTTTCTCTAAAGCATGGCTCAATTAACATATCACAAGCTGTATAGCAACTAGAAAAGGATATAACGTTGAGTTGGTCAAGAGCGCACCATCTTTCCACCAGTCCACAGTAAAAGACGAAGCCGACTCAATAAAACACTGGAGGTTAATGTAAGCGTGTGCTATGATCGGTCGCGTTGGCCACCCGGGTTTAGGAGGAATTTTGAAAGATGGTTTACTTTGATCGGACGGATTGTCATCTGACCAGACACCTCTAGTTGAACTCAATAATAATATAAACAGACTGGTTGTCCTCACAGATATAACAGCTGCACCCATGCTGTCTGCTCACAGTAACTGTCTCCAGCACACAGGTGACAGCGTCCTGCAAACATAATGTGTTGTCAATTTTCTTTTTATAAACAAACCAGGGATCCAAGGATCCGTCAATCAAGTTTATACTGCGTGAACGATACAGTGGGCCCCATTTGTTTAGTTGGTTGATTGGTGTTTACGCCGTGCTGAAGGGTATTTCATTGGTATGGCGGCTGTGTTTTACAACAACAATTGACACTAGCACCAACAAAGATGCGTTTCCCTTTGGTTGGGAAATTAATAAAACAGTATTGTTATTTATGAAACCATTATACTTTTTGAAGGGTTATCCTGGATAACGGCGATCTTGTTGATTCTTTTTGTATGTTTTTTTGAGACTTTGAATTTTAAAGCGTCGGAATATGTATATGTATTATGTACCTTGGCAGATCTGTTCAAAACAAAGGTTGTTCCAATTTTATTTAACGCAAGTGACCATGCAAACATATGTTTACAATATATATAATTGGACAAGCAAAAACCTGGTCGGGAATTCTACCCTAGGTTTTTGATGGTTGCAGTTTTCGACTAGAAGTTTTTTTAGTAGCTTTTTGCTAGTCGAACAGGGTCGCCTGCGACCAGCAAAAACCTGGTTCAGTTTGGCCTACCAGGAAATAGCAGGTCGAATTTATAACCAGCTTTTTCCTGGTCAAATGTGCCAAGCCGGCTCTAGTCTCAATCTTATTCAAATCCGATCTCAAGGACGCTAATTTAACGCTCCCCCTCCCACCTACATCTGTCAACTGGTTTCCTTAATTGTACAATCAGAGCGGCTTCTCAATTTTGGTTTGTAAAAGACGTAGATTTCCACGGACGAACCAACGACAAACGGATATATGCACACCCGATCTACAAACACCATTCACAAAATAATCGTTGAGCGGAATTGCATTTTCCCCTGCGACTTTACAGCGTTAACACAGAAGACAATAGAACAACTTGTGCGTGTTTAGGCTGAAGTGGGTGTCCCAATGACCCCGTGTTATCTGTGTTTTTATTTGACCCCCCTGAAACGCTGATCCCAGTTAGCTTGATCTAATTGAACAGTAGGTCTATAAAGTGGAGTGAGTGCGTTAGATCTCAATCTAGCCAAAAACAGAACACGGGGAGCGTTTTTGCGATCTCGTTTTAATGAGATTGAGTGTTGAGTATTTGTTCACAGTATTTTCGTTTTTACGCCGGCATTTACTGCTGGCAATTCGGTGTCTAACTCTGAGAGATGTGGGTTCGATTCCAGGACGGGTTTCAACCTACAGCTGAACTGGAATCTGTTCTTGAAAACTAAAAAAGTTTTATCCCAAAATAGTGAAAATACTGTAGATTGACTGATGTCTTTACCATGGAGAGCAATGCTAAATATCAGATATATAGTCTTCTGAGAAATTGAAAGTTGTCTGGACTTTGGGAAAGTTTGCTATTTAGATGCAAGCTAGTGCGAAACTAGCAATGCTTAATATCAGATATATTGTCTTCTGAGAAATTGAAAGTAGTCTGGACTTTGGGAAAGTAAGCTATTTAGACGAAGCTAGCTTGAAACTA
>JARFOD010002862.1:0-11763 GCA_031763545.1 Mopalia muscosa | reverse complement strand
GCAGAATACTCCCTCGGCTTCCTTGGTCGATCGTAAGAGGCGAGAAAAGAGGTTGCTTTCTGTTACCCTGGTGTTCTGGTGGGATTTTAGTTTTTCTCCAAGGAAATATTCACATTTGGTTGTTGAAAAACATATAATAAAGTTCAAGGGTGATTTGATCTGTCTTTTAATTTTATGAATGGTGGAGCGTACAATTTTCTGTCCTCGTTTTCCAATAAAGGGCAATCGTATGAAGAGTTTGGGGTCCTTATTTTCATCTTGGTTGGGGTTTCTTGGTGGCTGAAAACACTTATCTATTATTTTACTGCTTGTGAATGGTGGAAATCCATTCCATGAAGCAAACAGTTTTATGTTTTTTAGTTCAGCTTGGAGGAGGGAAAGAGTGGTACATATTTGTTTAGCTTTGTTCACAAGTGATTTTATCAATTCAATTCATTATTTCACTCTAGCCACAGGTTGGCACGAGAGGTCATTACAAGAAATACATACAAATGGCGGCTTTATATAACCCATGTAGCATACTTTTGACATAAACTCATATATAAAACATATATTTTAAAATACAATTGATGATGAGTTACTCGTAGGGGTAATAATGAAAATAATGTGTCTAGCAGCAAAACCAAGTCAAAGTTATTGATTACAAAAAAGTCATTCCATTTCTTATAAATTCACTTAGGCGAAATAATTGATCTTTAGAGTTCGAATAAAATAAAGCTTGGATGACAAATTGGCTTGGCCTATTATGGTAACAGTCTGGTAAGGATGTTAATTTGGGGCATTTGAGCAAAAAGTGGAATTCGTCCCCAATCCTGCCTGTTTCAACCATTTTACACATATGCAATGGTTTGGGTATTTTCTTCCAACTTCAATTGGGAGTCTGTGATTGGATGTCCTGAATTTTGTCAATATTTTTTTGTTTTTATCTTCTAGCAACAAAAGATAATTTTCTAGATGGAATTCAGATTTAAACATTCTATAGATGGTTCTTTTGGAAGACCTATCAATTTCTGCATGCCATTCTTGTATAAATTGGTCTTTTAGGGTTTGATCTAGGAGTTTCAGTAAACAAGCAGGATTTTCAACAGTTTGCGAGTACCACACATCGCTCATGCCCGCCCCACACAATATATCTTCGACATGTTTCAACCATTTGGAATGGCCTTGACCTCTCTTACAATATATAAATTTATATAACAGTGTAGATAGTTTGCTTTGCTTGCCTTGAATGAGCTTGAGCCAAAATGAAATAATTTTGACCCGTACATTTATATACATTGGATATGTTCCCAGTTCGCCATAGACCATGAAACTTGGGGTTGATTTTTTTATTTTCAAGACTCTTTTACAGAACTGTAAAAACATAGTTTCTAAAGATTTTAGACTTTCGTAACCCCAGATTTCACAGCCGTATAGCGCAACTGGGGCAATCATCTTTTTGAATAGGTCTAATTGAGTGTCACATGGTAGCCACAATTGAGAAGCCTTCCTATACAAACCAAACAAAGCCTTATTGGCCTGAGAGATTAGATGTTTTTGAGCAATAATATATCTACCTGTTGATTTCATAATTACACCCAGGTAACAGTATTCTTTTACAATTTCTATTTTTTGGTCCTTATAATAAAAATTTGGGAGATTATTTGGCTGTTTCTTACAGAATAAAATAACTTTAGTCTTTCCAATGTTAACTTTTAGCTCCCAAGTATTACAGTAATTTTCAAAAACTTTTAAGGCATGCTGTAAGCCAGCCTCATTCTCAGATATTATAATCGTGTCATCTGCATATAGTATTATCAAAATTCGTACAAATATATCAAGCTGTTCCATAATGTCTGTTGAGATTGACAGAACACCTTCTACATGGTTATCGATCATGAATGTTTCTAAGTCATTTAGGTACAGTGAAAACAACAATGGCGACAGATTCTCACCTTGTCGCACGCCCACTTCACACGCAAAAAAGTCCGATAACTGCGGGCCTGAGGCAACACAAGATTTTATATGGCTATACATATTTCTTATTATTTGTAAACACTTCCCTCCCAACCCTTCTTTTAACATTTTAAACCATAACCCTCCTCTCCATACTGTGTCAAAAGCCTTAGAAAAATCGACAAATAAACAATATAACTTTTTTTTTGCTAAGCAGAAAATAATCGATAAGATTATGCAAAACAAAAATGTCGTAATTACAGGAGTAACCTTTACGAAAACCAGCTTGACACTCTTTAAGAATGTCATTATTTTCACAGTAAACTGTGTCCTCCGGGGTTCCACAAGGCTCCATTTTGGGGCCATTTTTCTTTGTATTATTTTTGAATGACCTACCGAAATTTCATGTGATGGCGATTGTGTTAATCTTCAAGAAGATCTTTATCGGTTTACCGAATGGTGTGAGAAATGGAAGCTTTCTATCAATATAAATAAATCTTTTAAAATCACCTTCACCAACAAGAAAAAGCCAATACAATATAACTTCAATTTCAACCGACTAGAACTTGTTAATGTGAAGCAGCTAAAATATCTAGGGGTCATTTTGAACGCAGACCTCAACTTCAGGAGTCACATCGACAGCATATGTTGTAAATCGTTCAAAATACTTGGCCTATTGAAAAGGACATGCAAATTGTTTTCGTCTGTATCGGCTTTAAACAATTTGTATATATCTTTAATAAGAAACAAGCTTGGATATTGTTTACCGGTATGGACACCTTATTGTATCACCCAAGTTCAACAGCTAGAGAGAATACCAAAACATTTTATCAAATTTTTGTGTTTTAAAAATAGAATAATGTATGATGAAGTGGGTA
The DNA here is from genome assembly GCA_031763545.1 of Mopalia muscosa. Lineage (NCBI taxonomy): Eukaryota > Metazoa > Mollusca > Polyplacophora > Chitonida > Mopaliidae > Mopalia > Mopalia muscosa. Next base: position 8,950 of record JARFOD010002862.1, on the reverse strand, counting down.
ATATTGAAGCTTGTCAAATTTTTAACGTCCCAGAACTTCCAAAAAGAAGGAAAGCGAAAGACTTGATGTGTTTACATCGGATAATAAACGGCAAATACGATTGTCCGTATCTGTTTAAAAGTGTCCCTTTTCAAGTGCCAAACAGAAAAACTAGAAATTCTGTCTTATTTCATGAACCTTTTAGTAGGATAAATTTAAGAAAACACTCATTTGTACCGAGAACTTTAAAAATGTATAATATTTTTAGCCTGGACGCAAACATTGACATTTTTCAATTGGCACCAAAAATTTGGTCTGCGTTCCTTTATAAAGGAAATGTTTCTAGACATTGTTATCAACAGTGAATGAATGCATAGTATATACAATATACTATTTTTATATAAATTAGTTATTGCACTTGTTAACACCTCACCTATGTATTGTATATAGTGTTTTTCGAAGCCTGTAATCGGACCTTTATGGTCTGTTGGTTTTTTGTGAATAAATAAATAAATAAAGCACATTCTTAGAAATAACGGTTTTTTGAGGGGTTGTTTTTTTTTTAGAAAAAAGGATGGATTTATTACGACAAAAACGGTGTTTTGTATAAAAAGAAAGGGAGATTTACTTTAAACAGTTGCCATTAGGGTTCCATACAGAACCATAAAGGGTTCCACACAGCCATGACTGAAGAACCTTAAAGGGTTCTGTAAGAGCCATAACTGTCTAAGAGTGCGCTTAAAATAAATTGGTGCCCCATATATATATATATTCTATAAACTATATGATATGATTTTATTTTTCAAAATGAAAGTAAATTTAGAATATCATTGAAAAAATAAGTAATGTTTATTTTTATATACTTCCACTTTATCCATATTTTTCAATTGCAAAGTCTTTAATCAGATTGTCAAACTTTCAATCTTGCATAGCCATCTATTATTGTTTTATGTGTATATAATTGTCCATGTGGAAGCCTGTGGAACGCCTATTGGTATACTCATACAATCTGTTCCTAATCGTGCACTTTTGTGCGCTTATTCTTACATGAACATTTTGCGCCTAATCGTATAATATGAGTGCTTTTTCTGGCATTTTGCGCCTAATCGTATAATATGATAGCTTATGCTGGCATATTGCGCCTAATCGTATAATATGAGAGCTTATTCTTAAACTATACTAGAAGCGCCTATTCGTATATTTGCCTCTTATCATATAACATGATTGCTTCTGTTATATTGCGCCTTTTCATATGTTGTAAATCTGTGTGTTTATTTTTACGTTTTCTGACACACATATAATAATACTGGCACACCAAGACGCATTTTGCTTTTAACATGCATTTGAAAAGCAACAAAAGGAAAATGTGTTTATAAAACATAATTGTCTTTATTATATTATAAACGTTTCCGTTTAATTCAAAATCGATACGAGAATCTAGATTTAGCCCTGCTAAAAACTTTAATAGGGCAATCCAATTTTCAGAATATTTTTACATTTCGCCATGACAAATTCTATATACTTGCCATCATAAAATCACAAAAAACAAAGTAAACAACAATCTGAACTGCTTTATGTTCATTTATATTGCATCCGTTTATAACATGCGGCTCAAAACGTTCACTGCTTCACTCCCCACACTGCTTTCAGCTCAAGTGGAACAGGAAGCCGATATGTTTGTGGCGTCTGTATTGCGTCCTGTTGTTGTCGTCCTGTATTTGTATCGTCCTGTCTTTGTTTGTTGCCAGTGCTGTCAAGGGTGGTTTCCTTCACCCATTGGGCTGGCACGTCGTCATATAAGTGAAATACCCTGGAGTACGACGTTAAACCCAATCAAACACTCCCCACAACAAACTGCATTGAGCGGGTTAAAAACATGTATCTGCTTCACAACAGGAAAAGGGTCATTAATATATTTACGCCCACAGTTTGTAATTACGCTTCGTCAATTTTCAACATGTATATTGCCATCATAAGAATATATTTCATAATATGTCCAAAGAAATAAGCTTGCAATGATAAATAAATTCTCTTTAAAATATATATATTTGCTCATTTTGTAGAATGTCGAGCCTGTGACCCAAAGGCCTCTTGTTCGAATCAAGGTCGATATAATTACTATTTTCTTGGTTCATTTGTTAAAAAATTTATTCTATACTTATATAAGCGATATTTTTAACCTAGTGTTCCAAAACATAAATGTGCATTTTATCGAATTCGGATTAATATAGTCTCGTTATTTAATTTCATGTCGGAAGTGAAAATGTGAATTGGTTCATACATGGCGAATTTATTTCTGTATAAAATTAAATATTAGGCCTACTATACTAGGTTTAACTGTATAAGGATTTCCACATCCTAAACTTCCTATATGACCGGAGAGAAAACATATAAAAAGCTTATTGACCAACACACATTATACCCTTATAGGAGAAAATAATTATACGAAAAGCGCTCAGATTATCCAAAATGAGTTGCAAATATACGAATAGGCACTCATTGTATGCGATTTGGATTATCCGATTATACAATTAGAAGCGGACTATATGGTTAGATGCAAAAATTTATATGATTTGACGACTTTATAAGATTAGGCGTAAAATTTACACGAAAGGCGCAAATATAAAAATATCATACAATAAGCCGCCTAATATTTGTAGGCGAAAAAATATACGATTTGGCGAAATTGTACGATTTGGCGCAATATTTATAAAAATAGGAATAAATATACGATTCGGCGCTCTTTAGGACCTGGCTAAGCAGCACTATTTATGTAGTGCTCCCTACTTAATGGTTAATCAATCCCCGATTGGAATGGTTTGTGATTTTGTTGTCGCATGCAAGCGAAATATATATAAATATATATATATAAGACTTCTGAGCCCCACAACTTTACATTGCGCTGTCGTTAAATAATACATAAAATGAATTGGAATTTGATCAGACAAGATAAATAAGTGTAATATAAATGTTAAGTCATAATTAACGACGTGGGAATGTAAGAACTTGTAAAGGTGGAAAAAGAGTGCGTGCTGACCTTTAGACTATTAAATTGGCTTTAAAATGTGTACACATATGTATATTGTACCAATCTATGTGATTTCAGTAACAGTTACACCCTTAGACCTAAACTCACTGATTTCAAATCACAGAGTTGAGTTTTAAAATAACAGGCGCTCCGCATTTTGCCTTGTACATCTAAAAATAAAATGGTGTATATCTTCTAAAACTAGACAATGGTCACAGATTCCATCAATATGAATATTCATTTAAAAAAAGATTTTAATTAAAAGCTAGATGAATAGTTAAAATGCGGTGTATTGAAGTGTCTGCCTATCGACACAATAATGAGGAATGTCCAGATAGCACAGATGTGTTGAATTGGTCAAAGAAACGCCCTTTACTTGATTCGTTCCAGCTGCCAAACATTTCTTAATTTCGGTCTAACAGTTATAAAGATTTCTGAAATAGATTAAGGTATATTTATCGATGCTTCATTTAAATCACTTCGCCAGCCGATCAGTCCACTCGTTCCCAAGAATACTACTGTGTCCCTGAACCTATTCAATGGCGACCTCGATACCTTCATAAAAATGTGGGAAGAGAAATACAATTTCATATATAATTTGAAAAGGTTTTTGGTGGTAGAAAAATGTTGTTAAGGTTTCAATGAACTAAGGGAATCAGATAAAATGCCTGACTTAAGAGGTTAAACGTCTAAAATTAAGCTTAAGGCCAATTTGATATCAAAACAGTCAGCATTACAACTCGAAATTGGGTCCGAAATACGATAAAAAGCTGACTATTTTAGTCTAAGCGCTGTTTGATGGAATTACAGGCAGAACCGAAAACTCCACAGCCATAATCTAAACAAGAAAATATAGGCAAGTCTTCGGGTACTCCATGAGTAACTCACCGTGTTGTGTTCTGACCTCCAGAACTGATTTTTACATCAAAATCACATATATTGTTGAGGGCAAATAATATGTTGTCTTGATTATTATCTAAACAAACTAAGTTTATGTATTGTTCAACATCACCCCCTTGTGTCTTTAAGGGTTTGGCGAAAAGCAGGGAATTGAGTTTTGCCAAGAACCTAAAAAATCGAAGATAGATAAAAATTGTTTTCCGAGATAATCAGAAAAAGTTTTTTGTCCTTAACTTGAATATTGCTCTCTTATGGCAGCGTAGAGGGGCCACGTTGGGAAAAATTGCTATCAAATTATCTCCTAATTGGGAGATAAGATCTCTTAATCAGGAGATAATAAGTCATAATTTGGAGATAGTATCTCCTAATTATGAGATATTATATTCTATTTAGGATATAATAAGTTCTAATTAAGATATACTATCTCCTAATTAGGAGATAATACGTACTAATTAGGAGATAACTTATCTCCTTATTAGGAGATTATAAGTCCTGATTAGGAGATAACATGGAGACGATATGTTCTTATGGAAAGACGATAGGACCTTCTCGGGGGACGATAGGTCTCATTAGGGGGAAAGATATGTCTCAATCGAAGGAGTAAAAGTCTTAATCGAAATACTTGTAGACCTAATCGGGAGAATATAAGTACCAATATACTTTCCAGATTGGAACTTATAGTCTCCCTTTTGGTTCTTACAGTCTCCATAATGCGACTTATAAACTCTCCTTTTTTACTTAGTCCCCCAAGTGGAACTAAGCGTCTCCAGATTGGGCCTTATTTTCTCATTATTATGATTTATAGTTTCCTGATCGGTATCGATTAACTCATAAAGGACAACATACGGGATCGAACCCGTGTGCGGTACATTTGAAATGGATAGTAAGCCGACACCGTAATGCTAGGTACCCTCTGTCGTGCGTTTCGCGAGGAACGCAACGATTGGTCATTCGTAGCTGATCGTGGAACTTCTCTAAAATGTCAGGTTTGGATACGAAGTGATGCGAGTCGATACATTCTGGTATGATTTGGTGCGCTTTGATGCAAGATTTTCACGATTAGTAAATTTTAGGTGACACGATCTGTCATGATCCGATAAGATTGTCCCGATTGAGTCCACGATTGGATCTTGATGTGACATGATGATCACGAATAGAGTCACAGATTTGGGGCAATCGAGTACGTGTAAGTAGCATAGAGTGAGCAGTTAGTATTGCTATTACATAATAAGGAAGGCTTGTGTGTTATCAAGTAATACGTTGTTTGTGAGGACTGGCTCCTGACTACATCATAAATAAGGGTTATGCTTTCTTTATATGTAGCCATGAGCAGCTCGGGACTACATGCTAAGGGAGGGTTATGTGTTATTGAGTACTAAAGGTATGAACATCTGGGTTTGATTGATTGATTGATTGATTGGTTGAATGGTGTTCACACTGTGTTTAAGGGTATTTAACTTGTAGGACGGCGGTATATTCCAACAACAATTGACACTAGCAAAGCCAAGGGGTGAAGCGTTTCCATAATGATGGAAAGTTAATGCTCCTCCAAAGTTATGTAAAGGCAGTAGTGCTACTCTTCAAACAAACTGCCCTTAGACATTAGCATGAGCAGTTAGGGTAATACTTGCTATAGCATAATAAGGAAGGCTTGTACGTTACCAAGTAATACATTTTTTGTGCGTCATATGCAGTAGAGGAACATTAGCAGTTAGGGTTATGTGTTATTCAGGTGCGGGTGGTTACCACCTTAGTATCTAATAAGTAAGGATTGTGTGCTATAAAGAAGTAAGGCGCAGAGTACATAATAAAGAAGTGTCGTCATTTATTATGTGGTAAGGTATGCTGAGAGCGTACTGATATCACCAGAATACTGAACATGCTCACCACCCGCACCTTCGTACTGAATAACGCACAACCCTAACTTAGCATGTAGTGGAGTATGAACCACCAACGCCACTGTTCCCCCACAACACAAACAATTGATTACTGGGCAATGCACATGCCTGAATAATTATGGAAAAGCAAATAATACCCAAACTACTTATACCCTACTCAATAACGCAGCTCCGGACTACACATAAAGCATAAAGCATTGCTCATCATATCATATATCAAACAATTTGGTACTCGATAACGCACAGCCCTTCCGTACTATGTAATAACAACTACTAACCCAATTTCCCACTCTATACGTCTTACACGTACCCGATCGTTCTAAATATGAGACTCTGGTCGTGATGATCGTATCACATCGAGACCCAATTGTGGGATCACTAGGGACAATCCTATCGAAACGTATATGGTAGTTTCTGAACGGGAGTCCAGATCGTGACAGATCGTGTCACCTGAAATTAACCAATCGTGACTATATCGCATCCAATCGCACCAAATTGTACCAGAATCAGACCTGCATGCCTACCATAAAATAAATTTATGGGTAAAACAATTGCCATTAAGAAGTATTTGGTACCTTTTTGTGTTACAGCATAGCACAGAAGATAAATCCTGGGTGTGTTTTAAACTATCTAAACTTTGGAATCTTTTATAACTATAAAAGTGTTATCCCCAACTAAGGAAAATATTGCAGAATAAACTCCCCGTTGTATCCGCTACGAATTGTTCCAGCACGACGGGACGGTTTATCAGCCGTCTTTGTAATTCTGTTGTGCAAATCTGAGGGATAGCTGTGATTTATGACTCCAGCAGTGGCTGCTGCTTGAAATATTCTCGTATTCTTTAATTTCCCATGTCAAAGTCAGTGCAAAACATGAGAATACCGGTACATCAGTCCCTTTATTTTACGCAGTCCGCACCGCGTAACCGTCATTCATAAACTTAATTAACCCAACAACACTTTTTAAAACCGCTGACTTAAGACATCCATTGTCGATGGTAGTATATAAGACTTGCGCAATTTTTCTCTGCTTGACTTCAACCCGGAAGTCAGAAAATGTGTTTTTAAAATTTTATCTTCTTGGATTTATGAAGGTTTTGATTCGGCAAATCTTGAAGTATTTCATTTCCACGCTTGGTTATGAATGAAATTTTGTCGAATGTATGGTGCAAACTTCTTGTAATAAAAATCCCGAAAAACAGGGGATAATAGGAGAAAAGATGGCTCGGTGATACCTTAGAGCTGGAATCGCCTCTTGAAATCTTGAGGTAGGCCCGCGAATAACGTTTAGAATGATGCTTTCTATAGATATCCCACATTCTTGTGGCGTCAGTTATAGGAAATGTCATGTACAGTCACATTATTCAAACACATATCACATATTAAAAATGTCTTATGTGTTCAGAATCCTCGCTTTTGTTTTCTGTTTATCGATTTCCTATCGTCTATCTCCGATCGTTATATTTGGCATTCAACCTCAGTTATGTGGTTTATCAATTTATCTTCTATTTCCGGTGCTATTTTATTTTTTATAAATGACATATTTTTCCCATGGCGAAGTTTAAAGTTTTGTCATAATCTTCAACGTTTGATTTAAAGACACTTTAGTATGTCACTGCATCTAGCGGTAGCAGTAAGTAATTGTAGTGGGCATTGTAGTAAGCCATTGTAGTAAGTCATTGTAGTAAGTCATTGTAGTAAGTCATTGTAGTAAGTCATTGTAGTAGGTCATTGTAGTAGGTCATTGTAGTAAGTAATTGAAGTAGGTCATTGTAGTAATTCATTGTAGTAAGTCATTGTGGTAAGTCATTGAAGGAAGTCATTGTAGTGAGTCATTGTAGATAATCATGGTAGCAAATCATTGTAGTAAGTCATTGTAGTAAGTCATTTTAGTAAGCCCATTGTAGTAAGTCATTGTAGTAGGTCATTGTAGTAAGTCCATTGTGGTAAGTCATTGAAGGAAGTCTTTGTAGTAAATCATTGTAGTACGCTATTGTACAAGTCATTGTAGTAAGTCATTGTAGTAGATCATTGTAATAGGTCATAGTAGTAAGTCATAGTAGTAAGTCAATTTAGTTCATCATTGCATTAAGTCATTGGGTAACTCATTCTGGTAAGTCATTGTGGTAAGTCATTGTAGTAGGTCATTGTAGTAGGTCATTGTAGTAAATCATTGTAGTACGCTATTGAACAAGTCATTGTAGTAAGTCTACGTGTAGTAAGTCCTTGTGGTAAGTCATTGAAGTAACTCATTCTGATAAGTCATTGTGGTAAGTCATAGTAGTAAGTCATTGTAGTAAGTGATTGTAGTAGGTCATTGAAGCAGGTCATTGTAGTGAGTCATTGTAGTAAATCATTGTAGTAAATCATTGTAGTGAATCTTTGTAGTACGCTATTGTACAAGTCATTGTAGTCAGTCATGGTAGTAAGTCATTGTAGTAATTCATTGTGGTATGTCATTGTGGTAAGTCATTGTGGTAAGTCATTGAAGGAAGTCATTGTAGTGAGTCATTGTAGTAAATCAGTCATTTTAGTTCATCATTGCAGTAAGTCATTGGGTAACTCATTCCGGTAAGTCATTGTGGTAAGTCATTGAAGTAAGTCATTGTGGTAAGTCATTGTAGTAGGTCATTGTAGTAACTTATTGTAGTAGGTCATTGTAGTAAGTCATTGTAGTAAGTCATTGTAGTAAGTCATTGTTATAAATCATTGCAGTAGGTCATTCTAGTAACTCATTCTAGTAAGTCATTGTAGTAAGTCATTGAAGTAAGTCATTGTAGTAAGTCATTGTAGTAAATCATTGTTATAAATCATTGTAGTAAGTCATTCTAGTAAGTCATTGTAGTAAGTCACTGTAGTACGTTATTGTAGTAAATCATTGTAAAAATCATTTTAGTAAGTCATTGTAGTAAGTCATTGTAGTAAGTCATTGTAGTAAGTCATTGTAGTAAGCCATTGTAGTAAGTCATTGTAGTAAGTCATTGTAGTAAATCATTGTTATAAGTCATTGTAGTAAGTCATTGTAGTATATCATTGTAGTAAGTCATTGTAGTAAATCATTGTTATAAATCATTGTAGTAAGTCATTGTAGTAAATCATTGTTATAAATCATTGTAGTAAGTCATTGTAGTAAGTCATTGTAGTAA
>JARFOD010002851.1:0-11763 GCA_031763545.1 Mopalia muscosa | reverse complement strand
AGACGAAAAAGATTTGCATGTCCTTTTCAATAGGCCAAGCATTTTGAATGATTTACAACATATGCTGTCGATGTGACTCCTGAAGTTGAGGTCTGCGTTCAAAATAACCCCTAGATCTTTTACCTGCTTCACGCTAACAAGTTCTAGTCCGTTTAAATTATAGTTATATTGTATTGGCTTTTTCTTGTTGGTGAAGGTGATTTTAAAAGATTTATTTACATTGATAGAAAGCTTCCATTTCTCACACCATTCGGTAAACCGATAAAGATCTTCTTGAAGCTTAACACAATCACCATCACATGAAATTTCTTTACTAAATTTTGAGTCGTCCGCAAAAATCGACGGAACGCTATTTTCGATTACATTCGGTAGGTCATTCACAAATAATACAAAGAAGAATGGCCCCAAAATGGAGCCTTGTGGAACCCCGGAGGGCACCACAATGCTACCGGAGGAACTACCGTTAATAACGACGGTTTGGGTTCTACAATCAAAATAAGATTTTATAAGTTTGTACACATTTCCTGTAATCCCAAACGATTTTAGTTTGTACAATAAAAGATTATGGTCAACACTATCGAAAGCCTTTGACAGATCAACATAAATGCTGTCTACTTGCTTCTTAGCATCTATGGATTTAACTAGGCTATCTACGTGACATAATAAATTAGTGGTCGTTGACCTGGCCTTGACAAAGCCATGCTGGTAAACATTTAAATAACATTTAGCGTGTTCATATAAACTATCTTGTATTACACGATCAAACACTTTCGACACAATGGGTAAAAAGGACACTGGCCTAAAACTTGTAACATTATTTTTTATCCCCTGTGCCTTTGTAAATTGGTATAACATCAGCTTGTTTAAATTCCTCTGGATATACACCAGTTGACAAAGCCTTCTGGAATATTATGGACAAAGGTTCGATTTTAATTACAAAAGATGTAATTAAAAACGCTACCCGTGTTTTATTTGTCGCTATATTGAGCAATTAGCTACAATCAACATAAGGGAACGTTTCGGAGATCTTATTTTAATTAGAAAAGTTGTAATTAAAAACGCTACCCATGTTTTATTTGTCGCTATATTGACCAATATAGCGACAAATAACACACTGAACGTTTCTGTGATCTGATTTTAATTAGACTGGAGTGAAACCTAACCTTAAAACTATATTGAGCAATATAGCGACAAATAACACATTGAACGTTTCTGAGGTCTGATTTTAATTAGAGAAGTTTCAATTAAAAGCGCTACCCGCGTTTTGTTTGTCGCTATATTGAGCAATATAGCTACAATCAACACAGGAGAACGTTTCTGAGATCTGATTTTTATTTGAAAAGTTGTAATTAAAAACGCTACCCATGTTTTGTTTCTCGCTATATTGAGCAATATAGCGACAAACAGCATGCTGAACGTTTCTGAGATCTGACTTCAATTAGATTGGAGTGAAACCTAACGTCAAATATTATACTACTCAGACTGGCTTTTGTTATTTGACAGAACCTTGTTGGAGAAATTCGACGGCTGTTAACCTTCCTTGGTGTAAGACGAGACGAATATTTCATACAAAATTTAAATGATGTTTGCCAGTTCAGCACTATGAAGAAAAACCACGACTCACATGCCCCGGATATATTGAAGAACATGTATCAGCGTGGACAGATGACCATGTTTAGAAAAGGTCAGATTCTTGTCATTACAGAGAGATCGGATTTTACTTGACAAATTTCCTATCTTTTAAAGGAAAAAGAAACAAAACATAAAGTCATAGACAAACTATACACCAAATCACTTTGGTAACAAAACTTAACTTTTATACGATTTGTAGTTTGCCGCCGAAACCAACTCAATTGTTGGGAATGTTAGTCAAATATATGGTTGACTGTTTATACCACATTTGTTGTAGTTGTTTAACTAAAACGAATCCCTATTAAAATGCCGCGGATCAACTGGTATACCGTTATTCAGTTTAAATAATTACAAAATTTCTGTTTTGTGCTTTTTAAGTTTTCCATAATTCGTTTCATTTTTTTAATCCGGAAATTACATATAAAGCATGGCATAAAATGCCCATCGTACAATTTACTTGCAGCACCAACATTCAATTGAACATAACACAAGACTTTCTGGCGGGTGGATGAAGGGGGCTTCCTGTTGTCCTGGTGCTTTCTGAGCTAAAGAGGAACAAGAAGCTGATCAGTTTGTGATGTATTTGTATTGTCCTGTGAGTGTCCTGTATTTGTCCTGCGATGTTTTTGTCGGTTGTCTGTGGTGTTAGGGGTAGTTTCTTTCACCCTTTGTTGCTAGCACCCCATCATGTAAGTGCCTTCAAATAAGTGAAATGTAAGGAATAGTAACGTGCAAAAACGATATCAAACCAGCAATGGACCTTTTGTATCGTTTTCCTTCGATTATTTTTATTATTACTTCATGTTTGCGTATTTCAGGAGTTGTTGGGGATTGGAGAAATACTTTCACAGAGGATCAATCAAAACGTTTAGACAGAGTTTTTGAGGAGAAGATGGCCGATTCCAATGTCAAAATCCAATTCTCGAATCGAATCAGTAAATTATGACAGATGTCGACGAGGTGGACAATACCAATATAAAGATTCACTTCTGGAAAGGAATCCGTGAATTGTCACAGATATCGATAAAGTGAACAATTCTTATTTCAACATTCAGTTCTCGAATGGAATCAATTAATTGTAACAGATATCGATAAAGTGAACCATACGTATTGCAAGATTCCGTTCTCGAATGGAATCAGTAAATGGTAACATACATCGACAAAGTGACCAATACTAATATCAATATTCAGTTTTCGAATGAAATCAGTGATTTATGAGAGGCATGGAGAAGGTGGGCAATACTCATTTCAACATTCACTTCTAGAATGGAAACAGGAATGGATAAAGTGGACAAAACCAATCAATATAATTAGTGAATTGTGACAGATGGTGATAAAGTGGACAATACTAATTTCAACATTCAGCATTCGAATGGAACCGGTGAATTGTGACAGACTTTATTTATATATTCTTATATCATATACAGCATATCAATTGTTGGAGTAATATTTTTACAAAAATGTCTATATTTGATTACATTGTACCAAAGACCCAAGGTCACGCTGGAGCTCTCGGATGACCTTGGGAAGAACAATTGTTCAAGCCTGTTGTGACACAGAGAATAGGTCAGAATATTATATATATCTGTATATTAACAAAGTTTCATTTCTCAGGGTTACTGAATTTCAAATATGTTAATTTGTTCAAGATTCAATAATAAATGTAAAACCTATTAAAAATTGTATTGAGTTCGACAGAAAAAAACGGTGTAGTTATTGTAATTTATATTTTATAATTTTATTAATATAGGCCTACCGTGGAATAAATAGAGAATATTACAAAGAGAAGTTTGAATACTATAGATATTGCTGGAGACAATGGTTGAAAGAGATAAACCAAGATACCCGAAACATCGAGTACAAGTGTTATTCTTACCACCATGTACGAGACCAATATTTATGGTATTTAAACCTACCTGTGTAATATTCTATTTATTATTTATATCAACTATAAAATCAAAATCCCCGATTCGCTGCTCTATCGCAAACGTTAGAATGGGATTGTGTATAGTCCTCTAGATATTCCTACGCCTGAGCGAAATAAAACCATCAGGGCCGAAGCGCTATCAAATTTAATCCGCTGTTAGATGACGTCACGTCATGTTGTAGGTCTTTCTCTAAAACTGCTATTAGTGATTTAATCTGGTGTTAGAGACTAATACTCTTTCGAACAACTGACCCCTGTTGTCTGGACAGGGGTATCACACCGCGCTAATGACATTATGTAGTTGGTTTCGTTTAAAAATTTGTGTTGTCCACATAAAAGGTCACCCTGTTGATATAAGAGCTAACGGGCAGCACGAAGGCATTCTGTTTGTGTTGTCTTTGTACAGCATCTTGTTAATGTCCTATTATGTCTTATCTTGATGCCTGCGGAGTCGAGGGTTGTTTCCTTCAGCCATTTGGCCATGTACACCGTCATATTGTTAAAATAACTTTAATTACGGTATAAAGTTCAACTCATACAGGCAAGCAACCCATTTATAAAATGAACTACTGCATTATGGTATCCAATGCACTTGTCGCAGTCAGCAGGAAAATAAAGCAGACAAGACAAATTTCCAAATAATATAAACGTTTCTTTGTTCATTCAAAAACTTTGGTCGTTTGTCTTGATTATGAAGCGATTGATGGATTTTATAATTATGTACCTTTATAATCATTGAAAATATATTTATCTATTCATCTATAAATATATTATTGCATTATACTAGTGAATATACCGTGAAAGGTTCACCTATTAAACCCCTGGTCTAATATTCAAGCTGTGAGGGACGTTAAAGAACTTCGCTCCTCGACGTTTTGCATTTCTACTGATATTGCCTTACGTCTCCGTCTTTTTCCCCATTTCTTCACCATCAGAGTTAGGCAAAGTAAATCAATGTCGCATAATATACAAAGAATCACGGCAAGGTATACGAACCAAAACGGCGAGACGTTGTCTATCAGATAGCCCAAAATAATAGGATATATCATAGAGCCGGCTGCTTCCGAAACCAGAAATATAGGGTATATTTTGCTGGTAATATTCATAATCTCCTCGTCTACAAAGGAACATCCAGCGCCGTATAATCCAGATATGAACAAACCGGATCCGCATACACAAAACCAAATAACAAGGGCATGCGCATTAACGGCAAATGTTAGTGTAAGAGTGGCTGCAGTTAGCAAAACAAAATCTAAAGCAATAATTCTCCAAGGAGTTAAAACTTTGGCCGTGAAAATTCCTAAGAATCTACCTGCCGCAAAGCTTCCCCAAAATGCTGATGTTATTTGTGCCCCCTGTACTTTCGTCCAGGTGAGATATTTAATGACAAAGGTAGCTAGGTAATTCTGCATAAGAGTCTCAGCGTCTACAATCACTATAAAGTATAAAGTTATAAAACCAATAAACGCCACTTTCAGCGGAATAGGAAGGTTGTCCTCTTCTTTTACCACATACTTTGTCTCAGCTTTCTCTGCAACGGTTTCGTTTTCGGATTTTTCAGATCTTTGTCTAGTGTAAAATATCATCAGAAAGCTGAATACAAAATTGAGTAAGGTCACTAAGCTGATGAGCAAAAATCCTATGTATACTCGACTCTCTGGATGTGGTTCCGGTGTGCTGATCAAGTAGTCTCCTTCAGTTGTCATACTGTCGGTTATTTCCGCTTGGTCTTGGTTGCTTTGTTCGTTTTCCTCCGTTAAAAAGTTACTCATGATAAAAGGGGCTATAACTCCTCCGGCCGAGTATGCGCAGTGAAGAGCCTGCATAATGGGGGACCCTTCGTGATTCCTCCAGGACTCGATGCATATCAATGCACAACCTTAAGAAATAAAATTGCAAACTGGTGATTAAAACTTACGTTGATTTCTTCAAACAGTGGTTTAAATGGTATTGATCGCGTTGCCAAATATGGGTTTCTTGGCCAATTGCCAAGTGTAGTCATTCAGAGCTTCGTTCAGGTTTATCGTCTTATATTTGTGTTATGATTGTAATAGAACACTGTCATTAACCTAAAATACCCCTAAATAAGCGGTTAAAACAAGTCAATTGTTCACGTTTTAAACAGTGTCATGCTTAACTAAATAGCAGCAGTTACCGGGTTGTGATTGAAATTATGGAAACAAATGTTAATGTCCATTTAATTACGATTTATTTTGGGAATGGGAGAAAGAAAAGGGAGTAGTAGTGGAATCATATGTTATGACAGTTTTGTGTGGGTACATTCTCACGATGTGATTGGGAGAAATTAATTCAACCGATTTTCCTAGTCTTTATTAGCCCACTAGTTTTCCTAGTTTTTATTAGCCCACTGTTTCCAACCGCAAATAGGGGGTTGGGGGCAGGAGGGTCCCCGAAAGTTGTAACTACAGAACACACTTTGAGAATGCACCTTACGCACAAAGGGCCGATTTCATACCTGTAAACGCTAGATACATCCCCACACCACGCAGTGCAACAACAACACACATTAACCATAGGTAGGGACAGAACGGAAGTATAGCGTTTAGGATCGCGCAGCAGAGCAAAGAAATGGTGAGTACTTTTGTCTCGGAGAATTTTGTGTAACACCAAGCTGATGCAACACCTCCGACCATTCCTCCTACAGCTTGGGCTGTAAACAGCACAGAACCTTGTTGGACTGTGACATCAAGGAGATGAAGAAGATCCAAAAACGCCGGCCCGAGAGCTCCAATCATCAATGCCTGTAGCAAAGGAGAAATTCATGTGGGTCGTTAATTGTAGTCAATGGCGAAAATTTGCTAATTGCTGTCTTATGTTATTATTAAAATTTGTCCAAAGATTTTCTTACATATTGTCATAGATAAATATTTCAGGGCCCTAATTTAAGCCAAATTGACTGTGCGAGGCCAGTGTAGGTGGTTGATCCTGACACCATCGTGGTATAAGTGAAATAACATTTGTAAGAGGGAGTTGTTTATGCGGACACCACCATGGTATAAGTGGAATGACAGTCACCAGAGGGAGTGAGTAATGCTGATACTAGTCTGGTATAAGGGACAGCAAAATAACATACACAAGAGGAAGTATTAAATCCCAACACGCCCATGGTATAAATGAAATAAGATTTGCAATAGGGAGTGGGTAATACTGACACCATCCAGGCATAAGTGAAATAACATTCGTGCAAAATAGTCAAAGAAATCCGAAAAACAGGATAATTGTATAATGCAAGGTCAAGAGCAACTTAGAGTTGTAAAGATATCGCCAGGAAAGAAATGATACCAAGGCAAGAAAATGTCAATAGTGGGAATAGGGTTAGAGAAATGAAAGACCTTAAAAGGTATACATCAGTAGATCCGTATTGTGAAACCCATGAAACCGAAAGTCCAGGACCAACGTACCATACAAGCATGTGCATAAAAAACAACACATGTCCACAAAACCCGGGCCAATAAACTTTCTTTGTCGATGGCTATCGATCTAGTCTTAGGGTTCGTTGCTTTCTCGTTTTCATTCTCATCATTAACGGTTTCAACTTCTGTTGTTAGTGGCTCCACTTCTCTTTGACGAGTTGTTTGCTCTGAAAAAATAAACAGTAGGAACTCCAATAACACCAAGCCAATAGCGCATGTCGGTCTCGTTCTATTTCTTGACTTCCGGGTGCCGCATACAAACTCTGTCGGTATTTGTTTTTCAACCGATCTTTCGGAGCCGTATTTGTGTTGTTGTTAGGATCAGCTGCATGACTGGAAGGTATGTTTTTTTTGTAATTAATTGGATCTTTTGGAAGTGATTTTATAAACCTCAGCGGACTGAATATTAAATCTAGACATCCTTGCCTTTAGCCATCCCTTGTGGCAACTTCAAAGCAATGCAACCATTTTGGACGCCAGCTCTCACGTTCTTCGGTCGGCTTACTAAGCTAGCTACACGCACAAAGTAAATCCGACAAGTGGAGTAGAGGTACAGAGTTAAATTCTATACCTACAGCCCGAATGGCTACTCCTGGATCTTTAAGCGAACCATACCAATTAAATATCCACGTTCAAAACTTAGATTAAAAGTATATATGTAATTAGAGTCCAAAGTAAATTAATGAATAATACCCAAATTCTCCATTCTCTCAATATCTTTTCTATGCGTACTATCGCCGGCTCGGTGGAACTCAAACTCGCTTCACTGCCACATTCGACTGATAACATTTCATAATATTAATCATATTTATGTGTAATTGCAATATTCAGGTTGGTTAAATGTATACGTGCTCCAGCATAATCTTATATATCAAAATACATGTCCGGTGACATTTCGCTACAATCAGCCATATAGACTGTAAAGAGTTAAGTCGTTTCAAGATAGAAGTTTAAGGTCAACCATTTTACTTTACATATATTTTAAAAATATTTTATGTCGACCTTTTTACTGATTTTTTGGGGGTTGGGGTTTCTACTCCTCCGTACTGAAGTTTATTTAATAATGTTTCCCAAGTACGCATGTACGGTATTTAAAGCTCTAATGACACCTCTGTCTTCCGAGACGGGACTAAGCCTTCGTTTGTAATGTTTGTTGAACAATCCCTTACAGAAAAACCCTAGGTCTATACGATTACATACTTATCCCATAGCATCCTTTAGGATGTCCAAAATCCTATAGTATTATTCTATAAGGGATGGTTTCGAAGCCTTAAACTGTTCCCTTGTGCCTGAGCTGCCTTAAATAAACAGACTGGGGCCTTCCTAACACAGTGCTCTGTTCCTTAGTACACATAATTCGGCTTTGTATAGTATTCACCATCTGACATTCATTCTAATACAAGTTCCCTTTCAAGCAATAACCCGAAAGGGATATTTTGCTCCAAGTTATCAACAGTGCTTAAATATGTCCTATATATTATGTGTTACGGCTAAAATTTCAACACTACATCAATGAAAAAAAAAAAAAACAGGTCATAAGTAAACTGTATTATACCTTCATCCAAATATTATTTACGCGAAAATATTGAACTTGCAACGTGAACAGCTAAGTCACTGGGGTCATTTCCGGAACATAGCGAAGCAAACAAGCAGAGTTTATTTTCAATCGTATTCTCGTGAGAGTTTCTATAGTGGACAAGACAAATACGCCATGCCAGGCCATCGCACAATAATTTCCGCCAATATTTGGGGCGATGTTTGCCACGGATCAGCCAATAAAAGTTCACACAAAGATGGCCCGAGTGTATCTTAGAGCCAATGTATCCACGTAGAAGGTAGAAAAGATTCTATTTTAGAATGAGTTTATCCTATAAGCTCTGACTTATGGATATCTTAGGACGGAAAACGACGAGCTTTCTTGTTATATTATGTTAAAGGTCAAAAATCTATTAAAAAAATGAGTCAAAATAGTGAAATTTCAACTTCTTATAACTATATCTAAAAAACGAAAAAAGATATTAAAAGCCTGATTGACCGTTTTTTAGTTTTATATGTTGAGATGAAATGTGCAAAAAATCAGTTCCGTAGGTATAATAACAACTGAGGAGTAGGCATTTCCCCAAGTGCGGTACACTAAAGAATGAAAGCAGAAAAAACGGGTATAATGTATTTCTGATCTATTTTACGACAGGGGCGGGGGGGGCGTAATTCTCAGCTGTGTTCTGAACACAAGAGGGACACAAATGAGATATCTCAGTTACCTTTTCTATGCTGCGTTATTGAAAATTACTGGGTGCTACCTGAAGTTGTTACTGTACCATGTTGCTCAGACTGGGTCCAACCCCTGCCGACCCTGCTGCATTAGAGTAACAGAATGGGATCAACTGGACCTTGTCCTCTGTCCCTATACTGCTTTAGAGAAAGAGGCTGTGCTCTTATGCTTCACATTGATATTGTTCGTGTGATTTGCTAGAAACAATTAGGGAGCATTACATATGTTGTCGTTAAATTCAAAACACATATGGCAATGGTCGCTTCACTGCTCGTCTTTGAGAGACGAAGTGTAATTCAGTAAATTTAAAGAGAAATGATCGTTACAACCATTTAAACGCGCCAGAAATTCGATATGCAAAGGCTGCAAACACATCACACACGTTTCGAAGCTTTTCAACTTATGTTTTTCACCACGATTGAATTATAACAAACAAATTCTGTGATGCACTTATCAGGGAAATTTACCCAGCCAGAATTTTATAAGGGCCTTTAGCAGGTACATGTTGTTTAAGGACCAACAAGTTACAAATCCGCGCCTACGTTTCTAAGCTGTTCATTCATTTTGTAACCACCAAATTCAATCTGACCCGTTCAACGCGGACAGGAAACCTTGGGGCAAACCCGCGCCTTCGGGAAGTCTTAAGGGGGCTCTACAATAGAGCATCAGGTGCATAAACTTTTGAAAATATATTATGTAGATCAATATAAAATGGAATATTTTTTTTTTCATTTACATTGTAAGAATGATTATACTTGTTAGTATCTTAATAATTTGTTTTTTTTTTAATTTTATTAGGGTGACTCTGGTATCTTTTAAAAAACATTTTATTGATATCCAGCTGAATGACATCATAGCATAGTCCCGGTGTATTTATATACTTACAGCTGTAAATGGTCTGGCTACGACTGCACAATTTACACCGTTTTGGCGAATATCACTACATTAAGACATTCAAAATGGTCCTGGTTTATGACCAAGCGGGCTGTACACAAGGCATGGAGGTAAGCCGGCTTCCGGTTTAATCAAATAATCTTTATTTTGATGCTAACAGCTTTATTCTCTGTCAACCCTATGTTCCCTCCTCTCCCTCACCTTTGCTTCCCAAAGCAAACGGGAATCACATAAACGGGTTTCCATTGACAAACTGCATGTCGGAACATCCTTCGACTCTTTCCGTACTGGTACAGTACAAGCAATAATGCTAGAAGAAAACCTGTAATGCTAACCGCCGGATGTTTTGTCGCGCATGCGTCGAAACAACCAATGAACTCTGCGGACTTGTATTAAAAAAACCCACATCAAACAAGCCTGTTTCTATGTTAAAATCGCTTTCAAAGAAAACATTGTTCCTTTTCTATGTATTACTTGTTGCAAATAATTTAAATTTCGTCCGCTGTAAGTATTTTCAAAATAATGTAGCTCCAATGACGTCATCATATCAACACAAGAATAGCCTTCAGACATAAACAATAAACACGTGGATAACTCAGTCATATGCTAAAGTCAATCTTTGCGAGTTACCTCCCTTGAAATGTACAGCACGATGTGAGAGATTATTTACGGTACGGAAATGGCCGAGGATGTTGAGACAGGGACAAAATGATGTCGTTAGCCCGTGTGACTCGAAATTCATAGTTTCAAGAGATTTCGTCATTATTTTGTGTATTCATTATTTGTGGTCATGTAGCCAGCTTTGTAACTATTTTGACATCATTTCATATTAATTCTTTTATATTATTTTCAATTACACATGACTTAAGTTTAAACATGTCTCAATAAATAAAATAACGCATTTTTTTCTCAATCATCCAGTCAAACACACTATAACAATAACGCAATGTATTTGTATTTCAGCGTACTCATATTGACGTTGTGACAACAACCAGTGCAAGACAGGCTTTTTAAATACGTGTACAGCTTGAGCTGTACGGCATAAACACATGATCAAGCTGTGTAAAGCGAAAAAAAGCTCAATATTACATGTAGATTTCTAAAATAATCTTCCCCGAACATCAGATAAGTTTAACCGTTTTTGGTTAAACCGCTGAATTAATTACGAAAATGCTCGAATATTATTGAAGTCAGTTTGGAAAAAAGTCAGTGTAACAAAAAAATTATGTTAAAAAAGATACTGGAATAATAAATAATAAAAAAAAGGAAAACCGAAGTGGCAATATATATGGCTCATTTTGACAAACACAAATCTCAAGATCGATAAATAAAGTGTTTCCTAACACTGCGTGATGCAAACATTTGAATGCCCCGAGTGTTATTGTAATTTCATTTATAATAGCATCAGATTTATTAAATTACCTACGACAGTGTCCACACAGTTCACTAGAACATTATACCTTTTTTATTCAACTACCTTATCATACTGGTATATAGCTTCTACCTCACCTATTTTTCTTTAGTCAATTTACACCTGATGAAGATACAGGCATATGTATCGAAATGTTGTGTTTTATCACAAAACAAGAAGTGGTTATCCAGAA